>JAKSZP010002689.1:0-248109 GCA_022478985.1 Massospora cicadina
AAGGGTTTTAATTTAAGGTTGGATGCAAGCGTTGGAAATTTTTTTGGTGATTATGTGCTTTTTAAGTTTAGAAAGACATTAATGTCATCAAAAAAAAACATGAAAACAACAAAGTCCTGCAGATGTGGCCCATGGCTGTGGAAAGTTGCAGGAGCTTTAACCCCGAGAAAATTTGGGGTGGGCTGTAATAATCCCCCTGCAAATCAGAGCGCTTTTTTTGATCGAGGAAAGGGTATCTGCCAAAGCCACTGGTTAATCCTTGGCTGAGAAGAACTTTATCCTAAGAGTTGTGCTAAAGTGTCATCAAAGCGAGGATGGGATAGCTATTTTTCTTTGTAAAGTTGTTTACCAGCAGTAATCCACAACCTGATGACTGCCATTTTTTTTTTTATAAGGAGGAAGTGAAGACCATGTACTTTGCAAAGGTACCAATAGGATATTTAAAGTTTTTGAGCTCCATCCTCATCTTTGTTCCTCAACTTTGGCATAAAAAGGGTTTTTGATAAGGGACAAATCCCCAACATTGATGGTTTCCCCAACCCCTTCTAAAAAATTTACTCTGGTTGATTTAAGCCCCCGTTTTTTTTACCACAGGTTTGTTTCCTCAGCACTTTGTGGTTGTGTAGAATGTTTTAGAATTGATAATAGTAGGGAGACTTTTATCTGTAGTTGAGATTGAAATTATTTGGAAAACCCCTCACCCAGTATTTCTGATTAAATACCTTGAAGTTGTACTTGTAGGGATTCTTTCCCCTATACTCGTCCACCAATCTTTTGAGATACCCTGATGCCCTCTCCCCAAACACGTCACCACATCCCCGATTGTGGTTCCTTTGTCTCTGATCCCCAATCAGATCTTTCTCTTCTCTCTGAGATCTTCCAATTTTTCCCAAAATTATTAAAAAAACAAAAAAAATGATAGTCTAACTATATACCCAAAATTTATAATAATAATAAATTTTGTTTTTTGTAGGTAGTGTTTTTTCATTATAGTAAACCCAGGGGGAAATTTTATAGTGGGGGGTTTGGCTGTTAAAACCCCAGTTGACACCCTTCATAAACAGCAGCCATTTCCATTGAATCCCCCTCCTTGTCTCAGCAGCAATGGTCTTCCCCATCCCCGGCTAGGATTCTATTGTTGGACATCCTCGAGACCTCAAATGGAAAAAGTCAGAAAAGGTTCCCCCAAGGTTTTCCCCTCAATCAAAAACCAACCAAAATTGGAGAACTGCTTAGGTAATGGGGCTTTAAAACCCCCTTATGGCGGTCACTCCCCCAATCAATTCGCTAGTTACAGGGGGATCCTCGCCCACACCCTATTCATTCCCCAAACGTCAGTGATGAAACCTGACATTAAAAAGGGAAACCCGATGTTTCCCATCGATCCACTTTTCGTTGGCAACTCCACCCCCAAAAAAGATCTTTATATTCATCTAGTTTCCTGATGGATACAACCAGGGAAAAAATCCCAAGCTACCCTGAATGTATTTCCCCTAAAACGGCCCAAACATTTATGATTTATTTCCCTTTAAAAGAATTTTCCCCTTTTCCAGGTAATCTAGACGGGGAATATGGCCAAAAATCCCTCACATCCCCTCTTTTTAGTTTTTAAAGGGAAAAAAGGACTGGGGCTTTGGGTTTTGGACACTTGATCAAATTTCTTGGTTCAAGCAAGTACACTTGTCAATGCTCAACGCTGTTTGGGATGATCTTTGGCTACGCGTTCTTACTCTTCCTCCCCCCTACCCCCTTTCTCAGGCGGCCCCCCATCCTTTTGTTATCCCGGGCTGATAAATTTTTTAACAATATTAGTCCCGGGATCGGGCCCCCGTCAGGACATTGACCCACTGTCATATTCATGATTCGGTCAACGCCCTGATTTCCTGTTTTTCTCCTCATCCTTGACAGGAGACTTTGCTGTCAATGTCTGTTTAAAGGCTTAATTAAAAATATTTTTTTATCTGCCCTTGCTATTTCACTCATAACCTCTTGGAAAAAAACATTTTTAATTCTTCCCTTGGAGAGCTTATCTCATTGTTTTTTGAGATTAATTTTCCAAAATTGGGTTAATTGATTATGGGTGCATAATGTCAACTTCCTTATAAGTCCAACATCCCCCTCTCTCATCCAGCTCATATGTCAGCTCCTGAATCTAGCTACCAGCAGCTCCTCAATAGTCTGTCTGATCCAGACCTCCGCCTCTTCCAGCAGATAGGTCAGGATGCTCAACAGAGCCTCTTTATGGTCCTTCCAGGACTCATATTCCTAGTCTGGTGCAAGTGACTAGTCCTTCCATTGAATTACCAGAAACAGTAACTAATCCCTTTGAAACCAGGATGGCCATCATTTCAAACAACTCTCAGCTGACTCTTCCTCTGCAGTTGATTCGAGAGTTGTACTTTGAAACCCTTTTGGATTTGGCTCCTTTTGCTGATGCTCGAACATCATCATAGATGATCCAGAGATTGTGCCAGTTGCTCTGGATCATTCTTTTCTGGCCAGGTCAGACTTGCTCCCTGAGTTCCTCTTCTGACTTGGTCATTAATACAAACCCGCTGTTCTGGTCTCTGAGCTCTCAATCAGTAACAGCATTCACATCAAGCTCCCCTACACTGAACTCCAGACCCAAGTCACTGAGGCTTTGATTTTAGTGCTGAATCCCTCTGATCTTAATAACCTTCTGGATTAGGATACTGCCATTTACGCTCTTCGCTTTGCTGGCCAAGTCTTCAAAGCTGGTCCACGAAGCTTCCAGCTTCACCTGGTTTCCACCATTCGTTCAGCTTTAGCTTCTGCAAAGCCCATAGTCTCTGCTTGCAGGATGCAATCCGCTCTTTTGCAAAACTATCTCTTCTCCAGAGCTTCCCATCAGTATCTTCCATTAATGGCATTAATAGGGGGGAATCATTCATCAACTCCCATCAAGTATTCCTTCTTTGTTGCTGGCCCACATGTTCAGTGTCCTTGATGAAGCCCATCAGTAAGCACTAGGACTAATCTTCTGACTCCGGTGCTGTATCAGGATTACTTGGGGTTATTCACTGATTGCCTCTTTTTATACAGCTGCTAGGCGGAATCATCCCTGTACCAAGTATGATCAATAAAAATAAAAAATTATAAAAACATATTGGCTTTTTTATCTATGTGGTTTATTTTTTTCCCATATCTTTATCAATTTTTCTTCTTTATTCTTCTTTTTTACTATGAGACTTGACCTTGTTTTGGTTCAGTGGTCCATCTTTTCCTCCAAACTGGGTCCTGGGTACTTAATCCTACCAGTTTTTCATGGTTCAGAGGTCCTTTTTCGGACTTAACCATCTAGATTGGTTCAGAGGTCCTTCTTTTGGACTTGACCTAATCATCAGAACATGACCAACCTAATGGTTCATTGGTACTTTGGGAACTATTTTATTTTTTCATTGATCCAACACTTTAGATACTTAGTGTGGACTCGATTTACAACTCTTCCATCCAAGAGCTTCTTGATGGAGTAAGCATCAGTTGCCGTCTTGGCGATTACTTTGAATGGACTTGACCACAATGCATCTAATTTTGTTTCTTCATCTGAAACCATGCGTATTGCAATAGGCGACTCTTTCTTCTATTAGATATTCTTCTAATGCCAGTCAGTTCTTGTCATCCGTCAATTTCGCTTATATCCTTTTCTTCAAGATTGTATTGAATGCTTATAATTGCATATTGATCAGGATACTCGTCAGTTAGTTCAAGTATTGCTCAGTACTTATCTATGACGTAGGTTCCACCACTAAATATAAAATTGGCAGCAACGCGGCCTTTCTTCCATATAATAATTCAAAAGGCATCTTTCCCACCACCATATGATGACTAATGTTGTAAGCAAATGTCACCAAACTCAGGTACATCCCCCACCGTGGAAGTTCTTCACATGACTAGCTTCCTTAGAGTTGCGGCCAACATCCCATTGACCCATTCTACCAGTCTGTTTGTCTCTGGCCAATATGGTACTGAAACAACTCTTCAGATCCCCATTATTTCGTTTACCCATGGGATCACATGAGACATGATGTTAAACCCATTGTCAAACAGCAGGACCTGCGGACATCCATGCTGGTATACCACTTGTTCCAGGATGAACCTTGCAGTACTGGTAGCATCTACTCTGGTTAAGCCTTTGTCTCAACCCATCTTGTCAGATGGTCAATGGCAACTATGATGTACTTGACTCCCCCTGTGCTCATTGTCAGCGGTACCAGTACATCAATGGACACCATGTGACAGGCAAATCCAGGGTGGACCTTTCAGTTAGCAGTTGTATTCTTGTGTGGTTTGTGCAGCTTGCACTCCACACAACAAGCCAGATGATTGGCAACATCGTAGCTGATCAATTCCCAGTATTAATACTGGAGAATATGGTCAGTTGTTTTCCTCAGGCCTCCATGCCCAACAATCTTGTGAGTGGCTTGTACTATCACTGCTCTTTCTGATGGCTTCAGGAATAATAGCCGCTTCCCGTTGACATCTTAAGTACCTGTCCATCCATAGTCTCAGTGTTTTCCATCACTTTTCAAAGCGCACCTTGGATTTCTCAGGGTTTGTCCCTGATTTTTCCTTCGACCATTCTCTAGAATAGCTCATCCGCCTGTGTTTATACCAACTGGACCATTGGCAAACGCGATAAGCCATCTGCATTCTGATGAGAAGCCCCCACTTGGTGAACTATCTCATAATTATAATCCTGAAGCTTAAGCGCCCATTGGGCCAGCTGTCCTTTCAGTTCTCTTAAATTGTGCAGCCAACGGAGAAAAAGTGGTTCATCACCACCTTAAAGTGTGTTCTGTGGATGTACACCCAAAAACTGCTTACATGTGTATATGACTGCAAGGCATTCCCACTCAGTAACGGTGTAGTTCCTCTCAGCAGCTGAGAGTGTCAGGCTCACATATTTCACTGGATGCTCTACCCAAGCTCATCTACTTGGCTCAGTATGACGCCAATCGCCATCAACAAAGCATCGGTCTGAATGATAAACTCCTGATCAAAATTCGGATATTCAGAATTGGCAAATTTATCAAATACCAGAGTAACTCATCGAAGGAGTCCTGGGCCTCTTCATTCCATACAAATCCTTTTTTTGGATCCTTTAATAAATGGAATAATGGCTCAGCTATTTGGGCGAAGTCCCAAAAAATCTTCTAAGTATCCGACCATCCCAAGGATTACTTGGATGTCTTGACACTCTTTGGTACAGCCATAAGCTCTATAGCTGTTATCTTCTGGGTTTGCGGCTGCAATCCACTTGAGTTGATTATGAATCCCAGATATTCCAACTCTATCTTAAGAAAGTGGCACTTCCTTGGCCTGGTCTTCAGGTTGGCTGCAGACAGTCGCTGAAATACTTCTTACAAGTGATGCAAGTGATCAGTAAACAAGCTACTGAACACGTTTAAATTTTCCAGTGAATTATCAGGACGCACAACTTCAAGTCACTTAGTATCGCATCCATGGCCCTCTGAAACGTTGCAGGTGCATTGCAGAGACCCTGGGGCATCCTCATCAGTTGGTATAGCCCCTGCGCGGTAATTTCGCATTTTTCTTGGTCTTCCTTTGGAAAGTCGATCTGCCAATAACCCAAGATCAGATCCATTGCTGAGAAATACTTTGCTTCTCCTAAACGATCTAGCACATTGTTGATCCTCAGTAGGGGATACAGATCCTTCTTTGTAATCTTGTTCAGCCTTCTTTAGTCAATCATCACCCAGTTCGATCCATCCCTCTTCTTCATGATCAAAATTGGACTCACCCAGGGGCTTGACAATGGAATTAGAAGCCTATGCTTCACTAGTTTGCTGATTTCATTCTCCACTACTGCTTCAGCAGCTTTTAATCTTCGGATCAGTCTCATCCTTATCAGTAGATTTTCCCCAGTTTAGACCTTGTGAATTACGTCTTGTGCGCATCCCAAATTGTGGTTGTCCTGAGTGAACACTTCCTGATATTTCTCAAATAGTTTGAGCACCTCCTCCTGCTGGCCTTTTGGAAGATCAGCGAGCTGCTCTTGATCAACCAATGGGTTGATGCTTTTGGATACCCCAGCCAGTAATCCCATTTCATCAAGAGACCCAGAATCGTGGAATGGTCTCAATTCAGCCATCAGGATCAGATGAATAAATGCGATGATCTGATTCCTCTTGATCTTCATCATTTTTTCGCTTAAATTCGCCAGGAGAACTCTAAGTTTTCCATAGCCTGGCATTATTATCCAAGGAGCCACCCATGACTCCACTCTGGACTTTTCCAGGGGCTTCTGACCTCCCCATACAACAGCTCAGAAATCTCCAAAGTCAACCTTGTGTTGACTATTATCTGCATTCTGGCCAGTATGGTCCTCTCTTTTCTTGATCCTTAGCGGAATTCCCCATTATCTAGGATTTCCACCAGCATTTTACGTCGCTTCCTACCAACTAATTGGTATCAAATCAGTACAATGCCATCATTGTATACCAGATTAATTAAGTTGTTTCTCCGAATCAACAGAGCTTCACCATCCTTCTAGTATACCAATGGTAACGTCTGACACAGGGTGGTCAACATATTATCCTCAAAGTTACATTAAACTCTGTACTTCTATAGGAACTCTGTTCCGATCAGGATGACGTAGTTTTGGTTTTCCAAAACTATGGCTGGCGCAGATACCACCAATGACCTGAATCATAGTGGCAGCGCACTATACGCTCCACAGGAAACGGTGGTGTTTGGCCCAGCTGTACCATATTCTCTCTTGTGTTCCAAGTCTGGTGAGATCTTCATCCTCTTTACCAGCTTGGTTGAGACAATATTGATAAGCGCTCTGATGTCAACAATCGCCCTCACCCTCACTTGATTCACTTGTATATATATATATGTACACTCAGAGTATTGTAATATAGTATTTACTGAGTGAATGGCGGCGTTATTACCTGAATCTAGGGTGTGAATAATTTGCACTAACAATTCAGAAAACGATTCCTTTATTTCTCTGAGGAGGATAGATTGGCCTCATCTAAACGGACGTATGTCCTCTTCAGATTCTTAGAAGTTCAAATATTCTCTGCCAGTTGTTAGGCATATGGCCAGGAAACTTCCTGGATTATTTTATGGTTGATTATCTTCACCCTGGCTCTGGTCACGGCATTCACATCCATATTGACCACTTGGTATAGCTGATCCTGCTCGTCGTCTACAAATAGATCACTAATATCTATTTTTTCATTCATGATGTTGGGAGGAACAGCTTTCTCCACCGCTAAAGACTGTTCCTTGTCTATGCAGTGGGCCCTTTTCCTGAATCTTTTTGGTGGCTGCTGTCTCCTTGACCTGGACCACATTAATCTGATCCTCCAGCTTTTTACAGTGTATGGCGAAATTTCCTTTCCCGCCACACTGATAGCAGACCTTCTCCTTCTTGCTTAACCGTCTGAATTCTTTGGGCTTATTTCCTGGCATAGTTCATTTGGTAGCCTCTTTTGCTTTTTTGTTTCCTCTGTGGGATTCAGATTTCATACCGTATTTGATTTGAAGCTTCTATTTGGGGCATCAAATGTCGCTCCCAAAATCTTCAGGTTATCTACCAGTTGCAAGGTAGTTTTTCTGTTGCAAACATGGAAGACATCATACAATGCAAATCACAATAGGGCTGAAGGTCAGCTTGCAGTGTGATTCTAGCATCAAAGTCATCCAATACTTTCGCTCCAGCCAGGAACTGCAACTCCTGGTAAAATCAATCTGCAAAGCTAGCAAGAGACTCATCTTTATGGAATTGAATTCCCATAAATTCTTACTTGCGTTTTGACATGCGAGTCAGACTCCTGAACTCCTTAATGATGGCCACCTTGGCCTTGGCATACGACCAGCTGTTTCTCTCTAGGTGAGGTATCACTAAGTTTTGACAATCAGTGTCCAGGAAGTTCATGACTGTCAACGCCTTTTGATGATTTCCATAGCCATTCATGTTCATGTTGAACAGTCAGAAAAACGCTAAGGCATTATCCCAATGGAATGGTAGCAATTTTGGCGTTGCTCTAAATTCCTTCGAGTCATTTCTGGCCGATTCTCTCAGTTTGGCTACTCAGCTAACTTGAGGAGTGACTTTGGGCATCATCTCTGAAATGGCATTAAAAGTGGGAAGCATGTTCCAAGGGTACTCAGCTTTCCAAGTATCATGCGAGGACTTCTCTCTTTGGCATCACTTGCCATATCAGGCTCACAAGCACATCTGTGAGCTTTAAGTTCCTCCACTTGTTTGATTAATTTCTTGATATCCACTCCAAATTTTCTTAGATGAACTCGATCCACTTCTCGCTCCAGTTTCAAGTATAGGACCTCTCTCTGAGGTCTCCATCTTTCTTCTTAAAAGAGCTAACTTTGCCATGTAACTCGTTCCCAAAGTTGGCTACATTCTCTACTCCTTCCTCCACCTTGGCGACTCATTCTTCCAAGGCCACAAACTCTAAATGGTCCGCTGAGTTTAAGGCATTCTGATTTACAGTGGCGATCTCGGTCCACAGCTTGCGTAGTTCTTCTTTGTACAACATTATAGTAGATTCTTTACTCAACTACCCCTTTATTGAGCATTAAGTTGTAAAAATTTACTCTAGGTTGATTATCGCAGCCAATCCAGTAACCTTTTTACTGCACAGGTTCAAAGTCCTTGTGCACTTTGTCCCGTTGTTTAGAATGTATTAAGAAATGATAATAGTATGGAGACTATTATCCATAGTTGAGATTGAACTAATTTGGCCCAATGCTCAGCCAGAATTTCCAATTAGTAACTTGTAAAATTGTACTCATAGGGATTTGTTCCCTATACTCTTTTCCACCCAATCTTTGCTGAGATACCCTGGTGACAATCTCTCTTGGCCCAACACAGTCACCAGCTATCCCTGATTGTGGTTCCTTTGTCTCTCGATCCCCAATCAGATCTTTACTCTTCTCTCTGAGAGTCTTCCAATTATTGCCTTCTGCAAAGATATCCTTGAGATAGAATGACACAATAGAAGCTGATAGTCTAACTATACACCGAATTGATAATAATGTTTTCATAGGCAATGTTTTTTTACTATAGTAAATCTAGGGAATTATATAGTGGGGGATTCGGCTGTATAACCCTCAGTTGACACCTCTTTGATGAAACAGCAGCCATTGCCATTAAATCACCTATCCTCATCTTGGAGCGATAGTCTTCCCCATCCTGGCTAGGATTCTATTGTTGGACATCCTCGAGACCTCAAATGGAAAGAGTCAGAAAATTTGTCCCTAACAGTTTCCTCTCAATCCAAGCAAACCAACCATAATTGGCTAGCGAACTGCTTAGGTAATGGGACTTATTACCCTTTATGGCAGGTCACACACCAACCAATCAATTCG
Source organism: Massospora cicadina (assembly GCA_022478985.1). Classification (NCBI taxonomy): domain Eukaryota; kingdom Fungi; phylum Entomophthoromycota; class Entomophthoromycetes; order Entomophthorales; family Entomophthoraceae; genus Massospora; species Massospora cicadina. The sequence goes on from JAKSZP010002689.1 coordinate 9,385, forward strand.
CTAGTTACAGGTGGCATCACTCGCCTCGCAACTTGATATTCATTCCCAATCAGTTGGTGATGAACCCAACCAATCCCAATCAGTACATCTGATAGTTAATCATTATCAGATGACCCTATTTTGTTGGCAACTCCACCTGATGAGATCTTAGCTATTCATCCGGATTGACCCCCAAATACAACCAGGCAAATATCCCAAAATCCCCCAAACGTAGTTCCTCCAAAAACTTGGGCCAACTGATTTCTGATTCACTTTGCCTTAGGGAATTTTCCCTAGAAATACCAGGTAATCTAGCAGTCTGGGAATATAAGCAAAAATCCCAACACCTTTATATGTCCATAGTCAGTCTCAGATTTAGAAGATATGTCGCTGTAGGACTCCAATAAACTTTTACCTTTTTAAGCTCTTCAGTGGTTAGATCAGTGAAGGTATGGACATCAGTAAAAGTACATAATGATTTTTCAGCAGGCAGGACCATGTCTGACATAGACCTGATGCAGTGAATCTGTTTAATCTCTTTAACTGGAATCAGACCTTTTCCAATCTCCTGGTATTTCTTTACGACCATATCCTTATTGGTAAGATTCCCCAGTTTAATAATGATAGGGCATTGATAAGCTGGATCTAGAATTCCTGAATACTCGAGGTTATAAAAACTGATTTTATCAAATCTCATTATGTGTAGCATGCAGTTGTGGGGATTTTCAGGGTAATTTTGGTGTCAATCTACCTTTGTCCACCCACTTTAATCAACACTTCTTCAGCTGCAAGAAATGGAATTCAATGGCGTTCAAAGATTCAGACAGCATCTCAGTTTTTCCCCCTCCGTTATATAGCATAAGTGTAAGGCGGAGAAAAGATATCAATTAGTGAAAGCATATTCTTTTTTATTAATCTCATTGTGGCCTAAAATCAGGGGAACCTAGTATCTAAGCAGAGACTGATATCCCCGCTCCAGATTGATAATCCCGTCTTACTTGAGTATAAACTAGGTATAATGAGCATGCCATATGTATTGTTAGCTAAGGTTACTACAGGGTTGATAGGAGGAGTTTCCAAATAGGATGGGATAAGATGAGTAAGCCCCAATAGCGCAAGCATTGGCCGGACCAGCAATGCTAAACTTCTGAGTATAGTCGAGGTCAGGGGCCAGCTTAATTGTTTTCATAAGCTTGCATGATATAGTGTTCATAGGGGATCTGGTGTCAATGGTAGCTACAACTCATACTCCGTTAGCAACAACCTCCACTTTTGTTAAGGTTCCACCTAAGTTAGGGAAGAGAAAGGACCTCTTTCAGCTGGAAAGTAGAAGCAAGGAGTTTGGCAGTTCCAGGGAATTTATCCCGGATAGACTGCAGTGTATACACACAATGAGTGGATCAGATCATTGTGACAATGAGCTGGTCAGCTTTGCTGGCGGTATCAATAACCTCCAGGCCTCTCAGCACCTGATGAAGATAAGTTCTGCGGGGTATCTCAGCTGTAACAACTCTTTCTTGGTTTAATCAGTCAGGTACCTCCATTTCACCTGGAGCTCCTAAAACATAATGACCAAGATCTTCACCACCCCCTTCAGATTCATCATCCAAAGGATTTTAAATGCACATCAGAGTGTCCCTAGGATGTTGGGTAGGTTCAGGGCAATCCTTGTTGCTAGAGAGTTCACAAGGCTGCTCCTCAACCCTAATCGTTTTAAAGGAGGTGCTGTATTTGTCACGATACTGTTTTTAACCATTACCATAGTGGGTTTTGACTGCCCCATGGCTATGGTTTTTGGATTAGAGTTGGATGGGGAGTTAGCATTGTAGAAGTGGATGCTATAACGACCCAGCCTTATGTCAATCAGTGGCTGTGAGCCTTATGGAAAGAGACAATATAGCTTTTGGGACCTGGTCCTTTAGCCCATTATTGGTGGAGGCGACCATCACCCAAGAGGAGGTTTACACTTAGGAGCTGGTATTGCGGCCACTAGTAGTGACTCATTGTCTGATTGTAGATGATCTTGATGACAAGAAGGGAGTAAGAAGCTCAGCCCCATTAAAGCGGATGTACCCTGACTTACTGTCTTGAGAACCTCAAGTTGGCTGGGTGAAGGAAAATTAGGCTTTAGTTGCACTGCAGGTTCTGGGCTCAGAGTAGTAACTGTCGTAGGGGTCCCATATGGATCATAATAGCCTCCTTTGATGGATATTATGTTGAACAAATTTCAATTATCAAAACCTGTGGAGGTGACCCAACAGCTGAAGTAGCTTCATCGCTATATATATCTGCAACCTCCAGCAGAGCCTCTTTGATATCTCAGATAGTCCGGATATGGCGCTTTACAGAGATAAAATGCTGAGCTATAGAAGGGTGAGACGTCAACCCGCTCATAATGGTAGCAATGGCGTCGTCAAGAGGTAGCATTCTGGCAAGTAGTAGGGTTGAGCGCCCTATAGAACCGCTTCACAAAAGAGGTGATTGATTCACCCTCTTGCAGACTAAGGCACATAAAGGCCTGTTTTAGTAGTTGTAAACTCTTCTGGGAGCCAAATTCATCAATAAGCGCTTGTTTAACCTTAGATCAGGTGCTAAGATTAATCATGGTGGGAACCATTATTTCTTGAGCTAGGCGACTCAAGAAATGAAGGATGTACCTGGTTTTTTGTTGGTCAGTTGCTCCTTCCATAAAGCTTCATACACAAAGAGGAAGAAGGCAATACTGCCCTCACCCAGGGTGAACTTATCTCAGAAAGGGGGTTTTGGAATAGAGTGCTGCTCAAGCCTTTTGAGGCGAGACAAAGCACTGACTAGCTGGTGTTCCAGAGTGGTTAACCTAGGGTTGCTTTCAGTGAGGAAGTTGTGAGGGTTAGGCGCACTACCAACCTCCATTTTGTTAAACAATTTTTTGGTGGAGTACAGGTAGCCCCCTGTAGTGAGCACCACATTGTGGGATTCCAAATGGTTTTCGCTTGCTGGTGATGATGGTGGCTGGATCCACAAAAGGGTTTTAGATAATAAAGTTGTATAAACACTAATAACGAAAAAGTTGGATTCTATATGGATTTATTATTTTTGGCAAAGAATAAAGACTAGAACACATCAATATCAAACTGGTCAGTATTTTAACTGTATCAAGGTTCAAAGGGAATTTAATGAAAAAAATTTGAAATGGCTTTTTACCATCCAAATAAGGAAATATGTAAATCCGACCTATTAAAGCTTGGAAGACTCATTTTGGATGAACAACTAATGAGGAGTTATTTTAAAGTAAGACGTCCCCATGGGGTAAAGATTTAATATATTTTAGCCAATCCCTATTAGCAAAAATTATTGCACCTAGGTGGACTCCCGGCCAGCCTATAAAAAGGGATAGTCCCCACTTAGGTGTTGGTTTGGACTATCATGACCTGGGAAGAAGCCTTCGATGGACTCCCCAGGTTTACCCATATGGTCAAGGAAATTTGGCTTCCTGACTTGGCACTATTTGCCCAGTTAGCAGTCATTATAGTGTTGCCCCAATTTGCGTGGTTCCACAAAGAATTGGCTAGGGTCTTTAGGCTGATATTGGCATTATTTTCATTTGACACAATTTTATTATGATATTGGACATGTAATTGGCCAAACAATTTTGGTGAGTTGGAAATTTTCTTACCTACAACATTCTTTTGCTCAAAGTCAATATGGCAATTGTCTGGCAAGTATCACTGGCAGTATCAATCACTTCTGAAAACCTCAACAACTGTTAAAGATAGGTTTGTCATGGTATCATGGATATCCCAATTTTTTAGGCCTCACCTTATTGGGAACCTGCACTTTCATTAGAGCTCCCTGGAAATAATAGCCTGCATCTTCACCATCCCCTTCAGACTCATCAACAGAGGGATTGTCAATGCACTTCAACGATTTACTAAGAGGAGGCTGAGAAACTGGCTTAATATCCTCACAAGGTAAGGCTTTTTGGCGCTCATCTTTCCTTTTAGTCTTTGCAGGGCATCGTAGCTGTACCAACTTTTGGGGCCACTGGAGGATAAGTAACCTTCAGGTGAGAAGTCGGAGGAGATAACGTTGTTGAGGTGGATGCTTTAACAACACTATCTTTTGGTTGATCAGCTGCCATGGGCTTTTGTGAAGCAAGCGTTATAGCTTTGGTACTCTGTGTATTTAACCCATTGTTGGTGCGGGCGAATGGCACACAAGAAAAGGGTTTAGGATTAGGAGACACATGGAGAGGCTCTTTGGCTGACAAAAGAAGGTCTTGGTGGCAAGGTGTGAGCAGGGAGAGCTGAATATTGATGATGGTGCACTCTGACCTTCGAGCTTGAGAGCCTCAGGTTAATTCTGTGGAGAAAGATCAGGTTTGAGCTGCACCAAAGGTGCTGGGCTCAGAGTAGTAACCAGCATAGGGTGGCCCTACGGCTTATCATAACTTCCTGCGGTGTGGCTACTGTTGAGTAACCCTCCATGGCCAGAACCTGGGGGTTTGACCCAACACTGAAATATACTCAACGTTATGATTATCTACCACTTCCAGCAGTGTCTCCTTAATATCACAAATAGTCCAGAGGTGACGTTTAATGGAGTTAAGAAGCTGGGCTATAGAGGGTGAGAAGCTAAGCTAGCTATAATGGCAGGAAGGGCATCATCAAGAGGTAGAATTTTTGTGAGTATCAGGGGCTGAGCTTCCCTATAAAACTGTTCAACAAAAGAGGGATTTGATTCTTCCTTCTTTATGCTAATACACATGATAGCCTGTTTCCTCTGACGTAAACTTTGGGCTATACCAAATTCTTCCATAAGCACTCTTTAACTCCGCTCAGATGTGGAGCGTGTCCATATGTGGAACCATTATCTCTTGGGCCAGGCGACTCAAGCAAGGGAGGATGTACTTAGTTTCTGCTCATTGGGGGTTCCTTCCATAACAGAACTATAAACATAAAGGAATGAGGAGATGCTACCCTCACCTGGGGTAAACTTGTCTCGCAAAGGGGTGTTTGAATCACTGGAGGGGCCACGGAAAGGGTGCTTTTCAAGCTTTTTGATTTGAGCTAGAGCATTGGAAAGCTGTTGTTACAATGCAGCAATTCTTGTTTCATAAGCAGCGGGAGGCTAGAAGGGTTAATTCCCCTAACAACCTCCATTTAAAGTGATTTTTTGGGGTCTACTACCCCCTGTAGTGAGAACCATTTGTTGGAATTGTGGAAGGGTGTATGCTCGCAGGTGCAAATTTGCCTCAGATTGCAACAAATTTTGGAAGAACTAATTCTCTTTTTGCTAATGTAACTTACATGAGGATTTTCGCCACTAGATATAATAATAAAACTTTATAGGTTAAATACTAAAAAATTAATTTATATAGTTTTATTAGGGTAGGCGAGGGGATAGAAAGTGAAGTCTCTTAATAAGTCAATGCTAGTATTCAAGCGTCAAGGTAAAAATATGGATTTCTTAGTAACATCCAAATTTGGAAATATTGGGATTTGACCTATCGGATTGGTCAAGACTCACCCACTTTAATGCAAGCGCCGATGTGGAATTGACAACTGGGAAAATATACCTGTGAGGAAGGGACTTAATGTATTTAGTCTAATCATAAGGCGGGAAGATATTTTCGCCTTGTTGGACCCCATCTGACCCTATAAAAGGGGCTGGTCTTCGCGGGGTAGTTTGAAGAAGAGTAGTGGTGTGACAGGGAGAGACTATTGAATGGCTCCCTTTGGTTCCACCGAGATGTCAGAATATTCCTACTACTCAAACTTGAGCTTTTTGGCCGAGGTTTATTCTTGTTAACAGTATTGCCCCAATTCAGAGGGTTCCACTGAGAGTTGGCTAGGGTCTTTTGGCCAGTTTCATTTAATTAAAACCCAAATCACTCTTTTTACAGCATTGGACTTGTAATTGTCTGACAATGCCTAAGAGCTCCTAGGCATCTCTCATGCACTTGAAGGAACTCATCTTAATAATAGTTTAATCTTCTTTTTCTGGATCTTGATTTTACTCTGGTTCTTTTCATGGGCAAGGAATTCTGACTGGCTCTTCAGAAACAAGCACTTGCTTCTTTTAAACCTAAGTTGTCTCTCTTAAATGGGTAAAAACCTCCTTCAGGTGTTCCAGATAATCCTTAAACGTCTTTCTGAAAACCATGATGTTTCCCAAGTAGATGAAAACAATTGACATATTTACTTTTCAAAAATCTGATCCACTACTAGTTAGAACATAGTAAGGGAATTGACCAAGCCCTGTGGCATATGCGTTAGTCCATACAGTCCTTTATTGGTAATCATCGCAAAACTCCTAGACTTCTGGTGATATTTCCATCTGCCATTATCCACTTTCTTATTTTATTGAAGAAAAGTAGCGCGATCATCCAAGTTGTTTCAAGGAATTATTGATGCGCGGTAGGGGAATGTATGTCTTTTTCAGGCCATTAATTTTAATTACCCATGACTATGCGGTGATTCCCATCCCTATTTTCTCGCTAGCATAAAAGGAGTCGCCCAAGGGCTCTGGAAGCGTGCACCAAGCCTTCATCCATAAGTTGCTGTAGTTCCTTTGAAATGACTGCTTCTTTGATTTTTAGAACTGCAGTAATGCTTTGATCAGAAGGTATGGATCTTCCAATATCAATCTTATAAACACCCTACTGGTAAAAGAATTAATCAAAAGGTCTCCTGATGAAAATATTTGATCATTGATCCAAGAGTTCATTTAGTTCACGCTCTTCTTATGTAGATGGCTTTTTAAACCAAATCTCTTTGATGCTGGTAATGACGTGAACTGACTTAACGTCAGCATAGTAGTAAATTTTTACTTTTGCAACAATTTGACTCTTCTTAATCTTAACAGAGTGCTTGAAATTGTTTCTAAAATGATTTTGACTTCTCCTTGGTAGGTAGAATCGTAGAATCAGGCATCACTCTGGGTTCCCGTTTGCTGACTCCTTTGGGACAGTAAATCATGACCATTATATGTTCTGAGAGATTAATAATGAAGTAGATGAACATGGCCTTCTTTTATCCTAGAAGTAGGTCCACCATATTGCATGTGTACAAGGGCAAACCAGATTCTGCTTCTATAGTCAATGGAAGCCGCAAAAATTTCTTCATTTTTAGGGTATAGGTGACTGTATAAACGTTATTCTCAGTTCTGGTTGGTAATATTTGTTTCTTCACCAACTTCTTTCTCCTCGCCTTGGAACACAAGTGGCATTTGGTATTTAGGAAATCTTACTAGACTCTGGTTGAAATCAATGATTCTTACAAAAGTAACATGAACTGCACTTCTATGAGAAAATTGTAAAGGTTGTTTTCAAACAACACAGGTGAAGCAGATAAGGCAATGTATCAAAAGTGCAAGGGTAACATAAATAGGCTTCTAGTGCTTTGTAATCAGGGCTAGCAGCCCTTAACTTGGCCTGGGATAGATATCCTGTGCAAACTTAAATGTCTTCATGAGATTAGAAAACATAGTCTTGAATGAAGCACTGGATCCAAAAACTTTTTAAAACTTTGACTTTATGTATGATGACTTTCCCTTTCATTTTGCTTTTTCCAATAGTTATGCCTGCGTAAGAATGGCACTGACTGTCTGAATGTATTCTCTTTTTTACTCAAAAATTCAGGTCTCCTTCTAAGCCTTGTGTGACTCCCATCTTCATTTGCAATCTTAATCAATATAAAACTCCACAAGATTATTACCCTTTAAGATATTTTCAGTTATAAGTAGAGACTTTGAAGTTTAAGCAAGATAAACTTCCCAGTAGGATTAGTTACTTATTTAGGTTGGAGGAAGGCGAGCACAACCACTTCAAATAAAGCACTGATGACATATATCCTAAAATAACTCATAACCAGGCTCCACTTCATTGATTCCGTTGGTATAGTTTACAGTCAATTGACTAACCTGAGACCTCATCTTTAGGTCTTAATTCTTTTCTTTTTTAGCTTTTAAAGAGTTTTCCATAAGTTTCCTTCTTGTTGATAGTCGTTGAATTTGAACTTTGCAAATTTCCAGTACTTTTATTCAACTGGGTGGTAAGTCTTCTCCTTAGGCTTACCAATACAATATTGAGAAAAATAAAAAGCTTTTGATCATTCCGGCTTCACCATAATTATGATGTCTTGATTCCATCTTATATGCGACTTTAGCATCAATCAAGGGCTCACTAATGGCCATCAGGGTTTCAGCAGAGTTCATGGCCAACGTTGTGTGTATCAGGAGTTGTGACTGTGATTCCAGAGAACTAATCTAGAAGGTCTTTGCAATGTTTAGATCCAAGGCTCCAGTCATCCAAAAGATGTTGTGCCTTGAGATATTACCAGTTTGAGCAGTACAAGGATGATTCATACTTCCTCATCGCCATAGTGAAATTTCTTCCTATTTTGAACTTCTTGTGTGCTTCAAAACTTAAAAATTTGATTCTCTTTAGCCTTTTTCCAAAAGTAGAGTTAAAGTGAGTTCCTAGAATCTCTTATGCTTCTCTGCTTATACATCATAGACATGTTGAGCTTTCTGTATGTCACTGGCTTCGCCCCAGCTGTTACTATATAACTGAATAAATCTGGATATAGTTTTTAACCAGAAGTGAACTTAGTCTTGAAATGGCAGAATTTGGGATCTTCTTCTAATTCATTTGATGTATTGGTTGTAATACCATTGCTGGTGTGTTGTTACTAATAGTGCGTTCCCCTGAAGCAAATAATGATCCAAGGGGTGTAAGCTATCTCACTTTTATGTTATATACACATCCTTCTTCAAGCAATCAAATTGGTCTTTATGACTTTCTAATTTGGTTATATCAAATGTAAGCCTGCGTATTTCTTTGTTCTCACTCTCCTTGAATTTAAATTCTCTCTCAGATGTGTCATAATCAGTTTTTAGTCCTTTATTGCGCTGGTGATTATCTGACTCTTCTTAGCTCAATAGTCAAATGAGCTACATGATGCTTTAAATAGATGACATTCTGTACATACTCTCCAGGGGTCAAATTTTCAGAAATTTCTTCTCCATGGTACACTTCCATGGTTTCTTTGTATAACTCTCTGTAAGTGCTTCATAGTGCCCCCTGTAGTGAGCAAAAATTCACGCTATAATGGCCTGATCGCTCAGCTGGTGCTGATGATTGGGGTTAAGCCACTGTCAATAAATCATTTGTTTGTTCACAGGGTGCGCCATCAGACAAGAGATTGTCTTGTTCTTGCATAAATAGGGTTTATCTCGCATGTTTCAAATCGTGTTAACCTTGTTATAGTATAATTTATACATTTTAGGGGCTACTACAGAGCGCATAGAACTCCTCTAACCTCTTCTGACAACAGGAAGGCTATATCCAAACCTTTTAAAATAAAAGTTTTAACGTTATTTACTAATAAAATTACAATAATAAATGCAGATCTTGTGAAAGATGTCTTTTTATTGATATGAAAGTAGAAATGATATTAGTGCTTAGGATATGAGGTGCTTGAAGTTATATTTGAGATATACTAGTTTTCTTCTAATATTGGAATTGTGTATTTGCAGCTTGCTTTCAGTACTAATATAGCTCAATACCTTATTCCTCTGAGATCCTTTTGAGTTTTCTTATTATTATATAAGGCTCTGGCCTATTTGTGATTGTTTGGCTGCTTTTCTGATTACTCCTATTGTTCTCATGACCTTTGTGGCTCTTGTGGCTGCTGGTTATCTTGAAAACTAAATTAATAACATTTTCAAAATTAATATGCTTTTAAACATTATAAAACCTGTATTGCTACGCTTTGTACAAATGGAGAATCTCTCTTTGGATGGGTAGTAAATTCTCCCATCATTGGCAGTTAACCCAAGGGTATATAAGGATTTCCTATAAGGTTTTCTCTATGACGTTGTATGCATAGTTATTGGGATTTGTATTTATACTTTAGCATCATCTGACGTCATTATTACCATCTGTTAATTATCTTTATAGCCAGAAAGTATATATTAGCCTCTGTTGTTTGGAAATTAAGGCCCAACATAAACTATAAAAAGAGACTCAGATTTTTAAAAACCATTATGATTACTTCCATGTTAGTTTAAGCTTGCTCATCTTCTTGCTCAGCTTTGCTAATACATCTATTAGTAATATTGGAAAGAACACTTTTCTTTCTTGTTGCAATCACTATTGCAACCTATTCAATTCAAGACTGAATCTAGTTTGATAATCTCACAGAGGAGATTAGTTTGCGCCCATGTCAGGGAGCAGTTGGGCAAGCAAGGTAAGAGGAGTAGGTGGAAGGCCTGTGGCCTCCAACGCTTGAAAACGCCCCGGAGAATCTGGCGGAATTGACAAATATATAAAGAAACTGGCGGTCACTATTTCCCTGAAGATACTTGCATGGCAAGCACAATGCAACCAGTACATCAACATGCCACACTCCCAGCCACTTTCATCGGTGGAATTTGGAGTCCTCATGTTTCTGGACATCCAAAAATAGCCTTATGGGAAAAATTTTGTGAAGATGTGCACACAATTTTCCCAACCGCGGTGCATGTTGCACCTCACTCCATGTCACACGGTTGGCTGGACCTAGGTTTCAAAAGCAAAACAGCAGCAGAGTGCTGCAGTGGTGCGCTTAGTGGTCGACCTCCCCGAAGGGCAATGGGTCATCAAAACTAAATGCACCAGATGGACAAAATCAAACAAAATTTTCCTCACGTTCGACTTTTTCCCAATACAGTAAAACGTGACAATTTGGAACAACACCTGAAAGATGGTTTCGCTGTATATGGCGAAATACAATCTTTTTGAAATGCAACGCTTCACACTGATGCCACACCTGTGCACCGGCAAAGCCATTGCAGTTCTGACCCCAACTGAATAGATCGCGAAGGACCTAACCCTGATCCCGCACTCCACTTTTATTTATATTGCAGGGCATACCACCCACCCATTCCAGGTGACCGTGGACAGCGCACCCCCATTTGCACCCACTGTGACACATTCAGCCATAAAGCACACACATGCCCCATCAAAGAGGGCATCACATTCCAAGAGCACCCCTCAGCAGCCATAGCCAGTAGAGAGGCGCACTACGAACCAACCGCAAGCACCAAGGAGGCCTTCCCATGGGGAGCACAAGGCTGCTACCTACTGGTAAAGCCTATCTCCCCACAAGAGCGGAAGAAGGCCAAGCAGGCCCATAGGGCCGCGGCCAAGGAAGTGGCCAAAGCCACCACCGCTATCCCACACTCACAACACCAGGAGGACATGGAGACCTTTGCGGTGGAAGCAACTTGGGAATCCATCAACCAATCAGATTGGGAAGCCCATGCTGAGTGGGCCACTCAACCTGAGGATCTGATGGGAGATTTGATCTCACCCAATTGTTGCACCCAAGCTCCAGTTGAAACTGACTTGGGACCCATCCCAACTGAAAAAAAAAATTTCTGACCCGCTCACTGGTGCACCAAACTCACCCGCACCACAAAAAATTTGTATGACGTCAGGAAAACAAAAGTGAAGGCAAAAGCCAACGCGAACCTATCTGCTAAAATTAACAAAACTACTGATAGCATTGCTGCAAACACCCATGGTGCCATGAAGTCCTGTGGGGATCTAGAGGAGGCTAGTGGGCCTGGGTGCTCACCCCTCACACCTAAGGTGCAATGGGGGAAACCTTCACTCTAGGGACGTTGAATATCGCTGGACTCAAGGCCTCCCTATCCCGGGCTAGGAAACTGAGTTTTTTACAACACAATTTACCCATGGATATCCTGGCCATCCAGGAGTCCCACTGTCCACGAGGTTCTGAGGAAGCTTGGAAAACAATGCTCCTCCTATCCCTATCCTTTTGGTTGATGCACTGTGGGGTGCTAATTTGGAAAAATAATTTTTTCAAATTTTTATCCTCAGAAATATTCCTAAATGGCTGAGTGCTTATTGTCAATTTCTCGTGGGCTGATGTAGCACACGCAATTGTCAACATCTACACCCAAACGGTGCACGCGAGTGTCAGGAATTTTTCTCTTTGGTCAAATCCCTCCCGCTACCCCCAGACTCCTTCCTAGTCAGCGACATGAACTGTTGGCTAAACACACCAACGGACTGGTGGCCTTCCTCACCCCACGCCCCCAGGGTCATGTAGAACTATGCGTTCTAAAGGCCACCCTCAGGTTAATGGATGCACTGCCATGACATGCCCCACTGCTCGAAAATATGATGCATCCCCACATCCACAACGGCCAATTAAGGTTCATGACCCACATCGACCTTATTCTAACACTGGCGAAATTCCAACCCCACATCTCCCACTTCAAGACAACAAAATTGGAATTCTCTGACCATCGACTGGTCTCGCTAACCTACCACCTACCTGTCACAGCTGCTAAGGCCCCACATTGGTACAAAATCCGCCCCCCAAGCTCGGGTCGCCAGGATTTTCCATGTGGGTAGAAGAAGCAACTTTGGCAAAAAAGTTTGTTGCACCGTTTTGCGCGGCTCTATTTCCACATGGGCAACTTTCAAAGATGACACCATCCGCCACTCTCGCCATCTCTCCTCCAGACGCTCACGAGCCACATTGGCAGTTATCTTGCGCACTCTGGCGGAATTGTCACACTTGGGAGTCCAACATTCCAGCTACAGGATACAGCTCTGCATAGGGATGGAAGTGGGCGGAGGCAGCTGCCCACCTCAACGCACTCAAAAGATAACACAAACATCAGGTTTGTGTTCAGTACAAGGCCACATGCATCATAAAAAGTGACAAGTGCACTGCACATTTCTTTAAAAAAAATTTTGCACCATGCCAGAGCGTGGCCTGCACACAGGTGCGAAGATTGGATAGTTCCATTGCGGATACACTGGCCAAAGTGGCAATCGAAATGTAATAGTATTACTCCAAGTTGTACTGATCTGACCCAATTCAGCTGGCTAAAGTGGCGGAATTTCTTGACTGAGCCCACATCTGCTCCATTTTCTGATACCCAGAAATAATGAATTTGATTACTCTGAACGAATTATGAACAGCCATTCGTGGTGCACCAAACTGAAAATGCTCAGGCCCAGATGGCATTCCATATGAGTTCTACAAAAAATATTTCAAATATATATCCCCATTACTGCTCGCCTCACTTAACCAAAGCCTGATGGAAACGCGCCTCCTACCAGGAGGACATGAGGCCTTCACTGTCACACTCTTCAAGAAAGGGGATAAGCTAGACTTAGCCAACTGGCGCCCCATTTCTCTAACAAACACAGACACCAAAATTTTAACAAGAATCATGGCTAACCGTTTAGGGACTGAAGCATCTGCCACCATCTCCCCAGAACAATTCAGTTTCATCCCCAGAAGGTCAATTTGGGATAACGTGCACTCTGTGGCTAATGTATGTCAGTCCACAGCCTCTGGGGCACTTGTATTCTTGGACCAACAAAAGGCCTATGATAGAGTAAACTGGGAATACCTCAGGGCCTGCCTCCATATTTCCGCCTACCCCTCGCTTCATCAACTGGGTAATGCTGCTCACGGAATCTGCAACAATGGCAGTGCGTGGCCCTGGCTTCCTAACGGAAGTAGTCCGCCCTCAAAGGGGCTTGCAACAAGGGGACCCCCTCAGCCCACTCTTATACAACTTCAGCCTTGACCCACTACTGCGAAATGTGAATGCCCAACTCACTGGGGTCCACGTGCCAGGCCAAGCCCCAGTCAAGATAATGGCGTTCACAGATGATTGTGTGGTTGGGGTGTCTAATAATCAAGATGCATGCGCGCTTGAAGCTCTCATCCAGGAGTATTCCAGGGTAAGCAACGCGGCACTGAACGCTTCCAAACCAAAATCATCCTCCTTGGTCGGTTTCAGAACTGCTGGACCCCAGCAATTAGTTCCCAACCTGGCCCATCTGCTCGCCCACGTCCTCGCCCTACTAATTCAAAACACACCGCCCCACTGGTGCTCCCCTTCGTGCCACGTCCTACCATAGGACCAGTACGCCATCTGGGCGTGTGGATGGAGGCAGGTGGATCGCGTCAGCAGTAATGGAGTGCCGTATTCTGGATAACGTGATGAAGCAAATTGCTCTCTCTCAGAGCCCACCCTACTTCCATTACTGGCAGGGTTGTTTTAGCCAACTCTATGCTCCTCTCCAAAGTCTGGTTTAGAGCCCATGCCATCCCCTTCTCCCCAAGCTTCTACAAGACCTTGTACACCTTGCTGCAAGGATGGCTTTGGTTGGGCTGCCTTCCACCAGTGCAGCTAGAGGTCATGTTTGGCCCTCATTGTCATGGTGGCATGGGCCTGCTTGACTTCAAAGCCCATGCAGCCAAGATCCTGGGCACCTGGATTGCGGCTGTCACCGCCCCTACGCTCCCCTCCCAACACTGGTCCCGCGCGGCCTGCTCCAACTTCTCCTGCGCCTTGGGCCTCAACAATCCATTGAACCCCCACTCCCTGATGAAATACCTCGCTTCACACACATTGGCCACAGGTCCTCACGGGACTAAAACCCACTACAAACGAATCCTCCTTTCCATGTGGAGCGCTGAGTGGAGAATTTGTATTAGCAGACATATAACTTAAAGAGGCCGCCCCTCTCCTCAGTTCACACAAGAGGTACAGGGGCTACCCATCCATGATTGCGTGATCCCCATTCGGCCCCATGTCCTATCCAGGGTGGACTACCTGGACATGATGGACATCCCTTACTCCATTGGACCCAAAAAAATATCTGGAAATATGTACGCCATCCTATGATGCAACCTCAAGTCCGCTCCCATGTGTGGCGCTGCCTGAGGCGGGTGTATCATACAGCTGCGTGCTCTAACGCTTTACACTCATCCTGCATCATGTGTGGCCAGTATGGAACGCTGTTTCACCGCCTGGAGAAGTGCCCTACCTCTAAAGTGATCTGGCGCGAAGTTTAACGTCTTCTGGGCCAGGATCAAACGCATCCCTTCAGTCTGTCAAGAGATATGTCTGCTTTATCAATGGCCTCCCCCTTCCGCCCTCCCTTCATGCTTTGGTGGTTGCAATCGCCATGTGGACCATCCACACGATTGTCTTAGATGCCATCGCAGGCTCCACCCCCAGCCTCCCAGAAGTGGTCCACAGATTCTGGTCTCATTTTGGTAGACCACTTTCAAGCATGGATGTTAAGATACCTCCCACCGCGTCGCTAACAGCTGGTCTCCTCCTGGTTCCCAGTCTGGTTCATCAAAACTAGACCCCTTCCTCCACACGTGCTCAATTGTGGGTATGGCCCCTTCACATGTTTCCTCCCCCTCCCCATAAGTGGCGTTCCCGCTGGCAACAAGAGATAGCATCGCTTCTCTGGGGTGCCTCCCCTGGTACTAAGTTTTGTCTCTTCTGAGTCATATTTGGAAGTGTTCATCCCATGGTTGGCCTTCCCCACAATAAATTTAAAATTTAAATATTGGAAAGAACTTATAGGAGGGTTTTTACTTTGGTTGAGGAACAAGCCCTTAAAGCTGAGAGTTTCTTAACAAGTAGCATCAACAAAACTCTAGAATATAACAGATTTTTATGAGAGAATATGGTTATTAAGCTAAAATTAAGCTAGTCATATGATTCCTATATATTTGATAATAAACAAGATATATATAGGCCTAGCTTAAGTATGCCGTTGTTATTGCTATTATCCCACATAATAGGGAAAATAACTACTGCTTGAAAAGAATATGAATAATTGATCATAGTTAACCTTTGTTTTATTAGGGAACCTGTACCCTTCTAAATAAATGAACATATTAGATTTTGTCTCTATTCTAGGTTCACTTAATGCCTTATTATATATACAACTTCCACCTACAGAAGGCGCTGCTTCTAAATTTCCTAAGAATTTCAATTTTATAACACATCCTCTTAATTAACTTTTTATAACATTTCTACCTAAATAAAATAAATAATAGTTACTAAGAATCTTTACTTTGTTATTCTTTTTGGCATATAACAATAGCTACTTTTGTGGCTTTTCAGATCAGGAGGTATTTAGATCAGACAAAGAGTTATTAAATTGATGGATCTATAATTTACTAGTGGTTAATGAATGACATAAAATTAAATGGATAGGTAAGAGTAAAGTAAACAAACGTTTCTTCCTTAGGGGTTATACTAAATTTTAAAATTTGTTGAAAGAAATCTTTGAAAAAAGGAGGGAGCCTAAGTGATAGAGTAAAGACTTAATGACCACTTCCACCTAAGTTTGATCCTAGTAGATGACCTTCGTTTTTGTGATATTTTATGACTGTATTGGCTGCTAGATTCTGATGGCTGACTAAAAAATAAACCCTTTGACAACCAACAGATTGGGCCACTTATCCTCCTAATGCTCAAGCTATTACTCTAATTAAAGCCTATTACAATAACACGGCTCAGGCTGATTATTGCAATGTCAATTTAATTATATTATCAAAAGCTTTGGCTGAAAACACTCGCACATTTAGGCTGATTATCTCTGCAACTACATGGCTCAGGCTGATTAACTCAATGTCAATTCAATTGGATTATTCTATTTGAAAGTTCAGGCTGAATATGCTCACACAGTTGGGCCAATTATCAAAGAATTAAAACTTGGCAACTAGTCCAGACTAATCAGGACCATTATCAAATATTCAACGTGAGAAATTGTTTGGGATTGACCTGAAGAAAACGTCTACAAATCCCATGAACAAATAGACAAAAAAAACTTAATCCTATTACTTCCCTAGGGCAAATTTTGTATGTGATATGCATAACAAGCATGATAGCACTTATATATGGTCCGCCCAGATGGGATTACTTAGTGCTATAGAGGGGGTCAGTTGACGCCCTAACTAGGGAGTTGTTTCCATCAGCTGTATGATGAAAACATAAATTTTGCTGGTCCTAAAATAATTTCCCACCTATGGCGAATTTTGTATGTCAATATTCATAATAAGCATGATAGCACTTGCACATGGACTGCCCAAATGGGAGTACCTAATGCTATTGAGAGGCCTTCTGACATCCCAATTAAGGGTATATAATTTTTTTAAATTGATTCCATAATTTACCAGAATTCATATTTTGTCAGCAGTATGATGAATCTAATTTTGAGATGATTTTAGGACAATTTTTCACGCTTGTTGTTAAAATTTTTGTCCCCTGAAATCCTCCTGAATATGAGAGTATTTTGCCACCAATAAACCTAGCAATAGGTCTCGGTCATATCAGTTTTAAGGGCTGAACTGAGGTAGAAAATAATCTACTTATATTGCATGCTTGAATGTGGCCAGGAGATGCCCTAGAGGTATAATACTGGCGCCTGGACTAATGAATAATTATCAAATAATTTAGTCTATTTAAAGATTTATTTTATTTAATCTTCTTTCTGGGTTTTATCTTAAGTCTCTTCTGGAGAGTGTTGGAAAGCTGGGATCTCAGGATCCATAGTTTTTAACTTTTCCTGCCTTGATTAGAGTTCCTGATTAAAAAGGAAAATTAAGCCTAAAATCAGCCGGAAGAATTGAGGCTATTTAAATATGCCTAGTGAGTTTCCAAATGGTCAAAAATACTGTAAGCCACTGGCAAAATCGAGATTCATTTGTCCAAACTTCAGCCTGATTAAGCGTGCGGGAATTAATTTATTAAGAAAGTGATCCTCAGAATTTAACATTGGTGTTGTGCGCTTGCCTCAAACTGAGATAGCAAATACAAAGCAGTTATGGAGCTTTCAGCTAATCAGAACAATGTGCATGGAAGTTAACTGGGTTTGTCTCCTTTTCCATAGATTTATAATTTCCCATTTCCCTATTAAATAATTTAGTTATTTCCAGGTTGGCCCACCTCAAATAAATAAGCAAATTAATAAATAGATAATTAAATAAGAAAGCTGTAAAAAGTTTTCAAGCTAGTACTATACTAAAAAATCCAAAAACGTAATATAATACATTTAAAATTACCATGGTCCTAGAGCTAAACTAAATTCGAGGTAAAACTGTAAGAACTTTGGAGTATCTCTTATAACTAAATAGTAATTTGGATAAATACAAGTCTTTAATTGCAATTAAAGTGTTTTGTGTTATGATTAGGTAACATTAGCCAAAAAACCCTTGTCAATTCTTGGTGGATCCCTACAAATCAGCATAATACTATTGCCCCCACTCCTTGGCTAAATTGCCCTATGGCTAGTAGCAGGGTTACACTGAACCTATGGAAAAGTCTGGAGAGTGGTTCTGAGGTTCCTCACCATTCCCTTTTAATGTATTTTACCCACTACAATGCGACCACTCCCTTTTATAGCCTTAGGGTGTCTCAACGGGTGTAAATTTTTTCCCATCAGGTGATTAACTTAAATATATAAAAACTTTGCCACACAGAATATCCTACCTACAACTGACCTTCCATTGGATTTTCTGTCTAAGCAATGCGAGTCTCAAGAGCTTTGATATGCTGAAACCTAATATCACCTAATATGGCTAACCCTAGCATAATTTGAAATTCATAACCCAATTCACTTTGAGCCTCAATATGCATAAATACTAAGCATCAATATTTTAAGGGTATTCTATATAAAACCCTCGCCATCACTAGTAAAAGCTTATAAAACACCAATCTTTACTATTAACGACATTTAAAATTTCTGCATTTAAGTGATTGAATCACCCCTAAACAAACAATTATTCCTGCAGTAGAGAGCGTAGCATCTCCTGCAAAACATTGATGAATTTCAGGATTAAAAGCAACAGCGAGAATCAAAAAATACTCTGAAATCCAACAAGTAAGAAGTTCCACAAAGAACCAAGAAGCAGTCTAAGAAGGCTGGTGTACCCCTCACCAACATGGGTGATCTAGCCCATGTAGTGGATGAGCGGGGGTCACAACTACCTACTTAGGGTTTTGAATCATAAAGTCCTTCCTAATACTAAGGAATTAATAATAGGACAGAGGGGATGTGTAAGTAGAGTGTCAATAACTCTACTGTTCCAAGCGTGGTAGTGCTTAGAGCACAGGGACAAGGTAGGGAACTAGTCAATAGTACAAAAGTTACTAGAGCCCAGCAGAGAGTGTATAAGCTAGAATAACTCAGGTAGAATAAGATTATAATTAGAAGTAGGAGCCAAAAGGGAGCAACACAGTGCACGGAGGGGTATGGTATTGGCGTCCTAGGTTGGAGGGAACCTGGGCGGCCCAACGGTGCGTGGGCGGATAGATTTAGCGTTGTTAAAATTAAATGGTTGACGTTGCATGAGACCTTCTCAAAGATGTTCACGCACAGGATCATCCAAGTTAACATAAATATAAAAATGGTGTACTAAATGAGGGGTTTATTATAAGGGTTGTTATCCAACTGGAGAGTTTGGTCTTAACATAAGATATTCTAGAGATTTTAGAAAAACAATCAATTGAGGGAAGCGGGTCTAAGCTAAGGCGCACCAATAAGTGCAAGCTTCTATAAGGCAAGCCGCTGTATTTGGTAAATTACTGAACTCGGGTAATTGATTGTAAAAGCGGCTGACACAAGCTGGAAAGTTTGAAAACCAAACAGGGGTTTAAGACCCCATTCACCTAACAACAAAGCGAAACATTTTTATATAACAAAAAGCTGGTTCATTTTAACGCACCTGCTATTATGCAGTGCTGAACTCCTCTAGCATCCCTGGGACCAACCTGAGCATACCTCACCACCACCCAGAGTTGATCCAAGGTATATTTGAGATCACGGAGGCCAGCTAGCTTCACCTTCTTAGCCTCCTGATATGCAGCTTTGTCCCTTTGATTGGTCCCCATGATTATGTCATTTTCCAGCCTTGACATTACCCTCTTCTCTTTTTGGGGATTAAAACCCCTTCAGGGGCCTGTGCCAGGGAGAAGTTCTTGTGGGCGGGGCCAACTTTATTGTGGCAATGGTTTGCTTTGGTTGAGATCCGGTTGCATGGGGGAAACACTTGTGAAAATTTTTGATCAGGTCCTGAGCATGTAAAAAGTCACACGCTGGTACCCTACTGTTTTCTGCAGCGTCAAATCCCTTCCAAGATGCCAGGTACTCAAGCCTTCTTTTAACATGGAGGGAGGGTACTATTTCCTCACTTACCATACTGGCGCCCCGTCCATGAGATAAGCCTCATGAGTCTCTAGTAGGGGGCCCTCAAACAACGTCAATTTACTCTCATGAAAGACAGAAAAATCCAAAACAAAACTGGGAAGATATAACTGTATGAGGCGTGGTCCACCTTTCTAACCACGCGGTATGGGCCAATACTCTTGGTCTCAGCTTTTTGCATGGCTGCTTTTTATGGATGTTACAGGCATCAAGCATCATGAAAAACCCCTTCTTTGTACGATGGACCCACTTGTCGCTTACCATCAGCATTCTCCTTTTATACTTGCATTGCCGCCTCCAAACTCGTGGAACCCTCTAGTGTACTTTCTTGATGGTCTTGGCAAAGTCCACCACCACTTCATCTTTTGATCCACAGCTGGGCTCCATTTTAAAGGCGGGGTTAAAACCATGGTTAGCAAAAAATGAGTTACAACCAATCAAAGAATTAAAAGTGTTGTTGTAGCTAAACTGGACCATGAGAAAAATGAGAAACCCAATCTGAATGATCCGCAGAAGTGTAACACCGCAAGAACTGTTCTAGGAACTGGTTCACTTATTCAGTATGCCCATTTGATTGAGAGTGATATGCAGTTAAATGGCAGGGGCGAATCTGAAGAGTCCTACACAGCTCTCTGAAAAGATGGAGGTAAACTGGGGTCCCCAGTCACTAGTAATTTCTTGGAGAACCCCATGAAGCTCAAACAACTGAGTTACAAAGAGCCTAGCCATCTCAGCCGCAATTATTGTTGTTATGCAAGGAATGAAGTGGGCGAACTTTGTAAAACGGTCCACCACCACCATGATGGCATCATAACCATCAGAGACAGGTAATTCCACAATGAAATCCACCAATAGGAAAGTCCAGGGCACTTCAGCCTTTTGGACTGGGACCAACAAACCCGCTAAAGGTTGACGATTTGGTTTTATTTGATTGCAGATCAGGCACTTTTTGCAATATCGTTTCACCTAAGCAGGTAAGACCTTCCAATTATAGGTGCGTCAAATTAATTCCAAAGTCTTTGCTTTCCCAGGATGACCAACGGTGATTATGTAATGATGGTCCCATATGATTTCCAGGCGAAGTGGTCCAGCAGGAACTCATAGGCACCCCTGAAACTACACCATCTCATCCTTTACATTATAACCCCTGCTTAGATCCTCCTGATTCAGAGCGCTATTAGCAAGTACCATAGTATATCTAGCTGATACCGGCTGAGAAAGTACTACCTTTCTGAACATACTCTATTCTTTCTCATTTTTCAGAGGTGCAAGCACTGGCCCATTAGCCAGGGGAGAGGGAAGTTGAGACACAATCTTACCCGGTGGAATCATCAACTGTGTGTTATGTACATCTATTTTCTTTGGATCAGGAGCTAATCCAAGATTGCGGCTCAAAGCATACACCAAACCACTCTTCTTGCCCTTGGTGAACTCATACATGAATTCAAATTGGGCAAGGTTCTCATGCCAACGGGTCTGCCGTGGGGTTAGGACATGAGGAGCGCGGTAGTACAGCAAGGCATGGTGGTCTGTAGGTACGTGGAACAGTTGGGTAGAGCCATGCAAGTGGTGACGCCAATATGTTAGCGCCTCCACCACTGCCAGTAAATCTTTATCATAAACGGCGTAATTCAACTCTGGAAAAAACATTTTCCTAGAAAAAATGTCCCACCAGATGCTCTAACCTATCTTCGCCTACTTGTAATATGGCATCTGCTATGGAGAATTTGGAGACATCTGTAGACACAATGAACTCTTTGGAAGATTTGACATGGAGAAGGACAGACGTGGACAACAGGGTGCACTTCACTTCTTGGAAATCATCCTCCAAAACGGAGGACCACTGAAGCACCTTTGCACCTCTAGCCTTATATAAGGGAGCTGCCACCTCGGAAAGATTTGGCGTGAACTTCTTGAGAAACGTACATGTCCCTAAAAAGCTTCTCAATTTCTTGATGGAGGTGGGGCGGGCCGCTCAAGAATCGCCTTCTCCTTGTCTGGATTTTTATGTGTCCTTGGTCAAACACGACGTTGCCCAGAAAAGTGACCTAGGACTTTAAAAACTCACACTTGCTAATCTTCAGGGCATGGCTGGCTGCCTTTAACCTCTCCACCACTTGCCAAAGGTGTACTGCATGGGACTCATGGTTGGTTGAAAACACCAGAATGTCGTCCATGATGGAATCATATATACCCCTAACAAGTCCCCCAACGCTGCATCAATGCGGCGTTGAAAGATAGCAGGGGCATTATCAAGCCCAAAGGGCATGACCCAAAACTGGAATATCCCTTTTCTGGTATGAAATGCGGTTAACCACTCTTGTCCCTTTTTAATCCGGATCTGATTGAACGCATTGAGGCAATCAACTTGGAGAAGACCTTCGCCTTCTCCACATAGCGAGAAATCTGTGAATCTAAAGGGATGGGATGGAGGTCTGGTACAGTAACGTTATTGAGGTTTCCATAGTTTACGCAGGGGCATAGAGTACCATCAGCCTTCTCAAAAAAGAGAAGTGGGGAGCAAACAGGGGAGGTACGCTGAAAAATCGCACCTTTGGCTAACTGATCCTTCACCCACACATCCAACGCCTCTTCCTCCCATACATTTAATGGGTAAATGGTGGAAGATATACTGATCAGATCCACAGTGATCTTGAAGTCACAATCAAAAAAGAGTGATCAGGAAGTGTGTTAGCGGATGCTGCATCAAAAGAGGATTCTAATCCCTCCAAACAGGATGGTAGGAGAACCTCCACAGAGGGCTTCAGCAAAGGTGCAAGATTATGAGAGGGAATATTGGGCCAATGAGGTAATTTGCCCTGGGCGTTATCCTCTGACAAAGGAACAATCAACTTGTGACCATTGGACAAAGACAAGGATAGAGTGTTTTCTTTAAAATTAGTCCTGACGTCAAACTTTCTCCACCACTTTACACCCAAAATAACGGGGAACAAGAGGTTCCTGATAGCTTGAAAATAGTCAGACAGAAGATAGGCGCCCACCTGGTAGTCCACCAACTCCATGATGTTCAGCGCAGGGATACCTTGAGAAGCCCCACCTCTAACCATAACACCTGGTGATTAACTCAACTCAAGGTAGTCAGCAAGGGCTTGGTCAATAAAGTTATTAGAGGCCCTGGTATCCAATAAAATAGTTGTGCTGATCTTCCCCAAAGGGGATGTAAGGGTAGCGGTCAATAAGAAGTATCCAGAATGGATTTTATTCAACGCAGAAAACGCCACTACCTCACCTGAAAATCCCTCCTCTGGTGTGAGCAATCCATCAGGGTACGTTTTGGAATCATAGAAGGGGGAGGGATAGTGTGCCACCCTTACTACTGAGGCTACATATCCCACCACACCTTCTTCAGGTGAATATACATTATTATATTTTGAACGAAGTTCTTTTTCCACTTCCTAAGTGCCCCAGATCATGGTTGGGGTCAAACATGGGTTCTCAGGGGTAATCTGATATACTAGAATAGGGTCCTCATCCAGGCCATAAGAACTAATAAACGGTTCAGAGGTAGAGATAAGGTTTTTGTTATAAAATGCATTTTTAGATGCAAATGGCCCTTTCTTCTTGTACAGCAATGGAATGGCCAATGTTATCCAAGGCCAACACCCCCAGGCCCATTTGCACCAATTCTGCTGGCATTGTCTGAAAGCGCTGGTGAAGTAAAACTCGTTTATTTAATTTGAAATTGATAATTTTGGTGGAAAGTTGGGGAATCATGACTTTTGGACCTCAAAGTGTCTGTATCCACCAGGTATGAGCATGAAGGGTGGATACTTTCCAGTTGGAGGCAACCATAATAATGCTGAGTTGCTCCTGCCTTTGGGAAAAGAGGAAAAAGTGGTGCGGCTAACAACAGCCAAAGCCCACAGCTGGCGCCCACCGTTTCCACTTGGGAAAAGTTACACACTGAAAAGGTTTGTGCACATAAATTTAAGAGGTTGGTCAACTAATGTAAGGAGAGTGTCTATAACTCTCCTGTTCCCAGCGTGGTAGTGCATGGTGCACAAAGCCAATGCCAGGGAACAAGCCATTAGTGGGAAAGTTATTAGAGCCCAGCAGAGGGTGCTGGAGCAATAACAACTTAGGCAGAGAAGTGCAAGTTTTATAATAAATAACCTGCCAAAAGTGATGCGGTGCACAAAGAGAAGGGGATAAGCGACACAGGTTGGAGGGAACCTGGGTGAACCATCGGTGCACTAGGGGATAGCTTAAAGTGTATATAATGGCAAGATTAATGGAGTGCAAGACCTCCTCAAAGAGGTTCATGCACAGGAGCGTTCAAAATATCATAAAATAAAAATGTAAAATGGGGAAAATGTTTATTAGGAATTCTGACCAACAAGGAATGTTGGTTGAGGAAAACATATTTAAACTTTGATGGGGGAATAAGGGGTTTGCAGAATTGGACCCAAACACTGACCCACCAATAGGCACACACTACCATCCAGATTGGTAGAATATGCCAAAACTGACTTCACTCATGTAATTGATTGAAGTTGGATTTGACCCAACCGTGTGATTTCATAAATGGAATGGGTTTTGAAACCCCATTCTTGACCAACTGAACTGTCTGTGTTCATGACATAAACTGTTCATTTCAATGCCTTGGCCAACATAAGTGCTGGACGTTTGGCACCTCACTAGTACCAACCTGGGCATATTTAGCTTGAACCCAACGTTGGTCTAGCGTGTGCCTGAAGTTAGGGAGGGCCTGAAGCTTCACCTTCTGGGCCTCCTGGCGCCCAGCCTTATCCTTGGGGTTGGTCCCCAATATGATCTCATTTAACCATGACATTGATGCTCTATTAGTCCTAAATCTCAAAATCATTATCAACTTTAATTTATATAGCATTAAAAAAAAATCAATATATAATGTCAAATTCCATCCAAATGAATTAATCTAAATTGCCTCCTCAGTGCTCATTTATTAATAGAGTTAAATCAACATTCCAATCCATTTATTTTTTAGCAACTTACAATGGTAAGACCTTGTTAAGAAGTGCCCCACCCAGTGCTACGCACATTCTCTTATATGTATCCTTGATAATTAGCTTCCTAATATTATATTGGGATTAACTATTTTATTTCACTTCAGTCTTTTTTAATCCATAATATTACCCTCATTTTTTTATCTTGATTATTTCTTGGTACTACAAATAACACAAACTTTCTACTTGATAATTTTTTGCTAAAATAAATTATATATTTTTAGTTTATATAATATCATATATTTTATTATAATGTCTATAGTCTCATCTGGCTCATGCAAAACTTGAAGTACCACCTTCAAATAACCATGCATCCTTTGATTCCACTCTGATGGCCACACAATGGTCATGCCCAGAAACTCTAAAAAATAATGTTTTGTGCTATATCTTCATTTCATAAACTTTTTTTATTCTATGTGTCAAAATTTCTGGTATTTGAAGGTTGATAGCCAATCATTAAAAACTACAAGATGAGTAGTATTGATAAATTACACTAAACTTTTTAGGGTATTTGGCCTCTAAGAAAACTGGTATGGCCTTTGTGCAATGATATCAAGAGTATTAACATTTCATAGAGATTAAATGTTCCAAGTGAACTTTTATATAGTTTAAAAATAATAATAAGCAGAAGTTATTTTCTACCTTATAATAAGAGTATTATTTTACTTAGTAAGGATCAGAGGGGAAGACCAACTCAAAAAGAAGGTTATATTAAACTTGATTATAGGGAAAACTTTTTATTAAAATTAATGAAATCAGGATCAATAGATCATGTGATAACAAGAGACAATTAAGGTTGTGAGGCAAGCTTGCTTTATCCATCTATAAATCACTACAGATAAGTTACCTTCATTTGTTAGTTAATTTTAATGGCTCATAATTTGGTGTAATTGATAAAAAGTTCTTAGTTATACATAAATAAAATATAATGAAAAAATTAGAACCTATATAATATAGGTTCATCGACATACTGCATCATAATAATATTAATGAATATTTGAGCAACTCAAACTTTTCTTTCTCGTTGCAAACACTTTTGCAACCCATTCAATTCAAGACTAAATCCAGTTTGATAATCTCATAGAGGGGATTAGTCTGCGCCCATGTCTGGGAGCAGTTGGGCAAGCAAAGCAAGAGGAGCAGGCGGAAGGCCCGCAGCCTCTAACGTTCAAAAACGCCCCGGAGAATCTGGCGGAATAGAAAAAAATTTAGGAAAACTGGCAGTCACAATTTCCCCGGAGATACTCGCGTGGCAAGCACGATGCAACCAGTACATCAATACGCCACATTCCCAGCCACTTTTGTCAGTGGAATTCGGAGTCCGTGTGTATCTGGACATCCAAAAAACGGCCCTATGGGAAAAATTTTGTGAAGATGTACACAAAATTTTCCTGACTGCGATTTACGTTGCACCTCACTCCATGTCATGCGGTTGGCTGGACCTAGGTTTTGAAAGCAAAATAGCAGCAGATGAGGCTGCAGTGGTGCGTATAGTGGTCGACCTCCCCGAAGGGCAATGGGTTGTCGAAACTAAACGCACCAGATGGACAAAATTGAACCAAATTTTCCTCACATTTGACTTTTTGCCTACTACGGTAAAACGTGACATTTTGGAGCAACACCTGAAAGATGGTCTCGCCATATATGGCAAAATACAATCTTTCAAAATGCAACGTTTCACGCTGATGCCACACCTGTGCACTGGCAAAGCCATCGCAGTTCTGACCCCATCTGAGGAGATTGTGAAGGACCTAACCCAGATCCCGCACTCCACCTTTATTGACATTGCAGGGCACACCATCCACCCATTCCAGGTAACCGTGGATAGCGCGCCCCCCATTTGCACCCACTGTGATGCGTTTGGCCATAAGGCACAAGCGTGCCCCATTAAAGAGGGTATTACATTCCAAGAGCACCCCTCGGTAGCCATGGCCAGCGGAGAGGCGTACTATGAACCAACTGCAAGCACCAAAGAGGCCTTCCCATGGGGAGCACAAGGCTGCTACCTATTGGTAAAGCCCATCTCCCCGCAGGAGCGGAAATAGCCTCGCAGGCCCATAGGACTGCGGCTAAGGAAGCGGCCAAGGTCACCACCACCATCCCACACTCACAACGCCAGGAGGACATGGAGACCTTCGCAGTGGAAGCAACGCGGGAATCCATCACCCAATCAGATTGGGAGGCCCAAGCTGAATGGGCCACTTAATCCGAGGATCCAATGGGAGATTCAATCTCACCCAATTGCTGCACCCAAGCCCCAGTTGAAACTGACTTGGGACCTATCCCAACCAAAAAAAAATTTTTTGCCCCACTCGACGGTGCACCAAACTTATCCGCACCACAAAAAATTCGTCCGACGTCGGGAAAACAAAAAGCAAAGGCCAAAGCCAATGCGACTCTTTCCGCAAAAATTAACAAAAACCCTGATGGCATTGCTGCTAATACCCATGCTGCTGTGAAAGCCCGTGGGGACCTGGAAGAGGCTGGTGGGCCAGGGGCCCACCCCCTCACACCTAAGATGCGATGGGGGAAACCTTCACTCTAGGGATGCTGAATATCGCCGGACTCAAGGCCTCCCCATCCCGGGCTAGGAAACTGAGTTTTTTACAAAATAATTTACCCATGGATATCCTGGCCATCCAGGAAACCCACTGTCCACGAGGTTCCGAGGATGCTTGGAAAACAATGCTCCTACTATCCCTATCCTTTTGGTTGAAGCACTGTGGGGTGCTAATTCAGAAAAACAATTTTTTCAAATTTACATCTTCAGAAACATTCCTAAATGACTGAGTGCTCATTGTCACCTTCTCTTGGGCTGATGTTGCACACACAATTGTCAACATTTACACCCCAAATGGTGCACAAGAGCGTCAGGAATTTTTCTCGTTGGTCAAATCCCTCCCGCTACCCCCCAATTCTTTCCTAATCGGCGACATGAACTGTTGGCTAACCTCACCAATGGACCGGTGGCCGCCCTCACCCCACGCCCCACAGGGTCATGTAGAACTACGCATTCTAAAAGCCACCCTTGGGTTAATGGATGCGCTGCCGCGACATGCCCCACTGCTCAAAAACATGACATGTCCCCACATCCACAATGGCCAATTAAGGTCCATGACCCGCATTGACCTTATTCTAGCACCGGCGAAATTCCAACCCCACATCTCCCACTTCAAAACAACGAAAATGGAATTCTCCGACCACCGACTGGTCTCGATAACATACCACTTACCCATCACAGTTGCAAAGGCCCCACATTGGTGCAAAATCCACCCCCCAGAGCTTGCATCGCCAGGATTTTCCACGTGGGTGGAAGAGGCAACTTTGGCAAAATCATTTGTTGCACCGTTTTGTGCGGACCCCATTTCCACATGGGCAACTTTCAAAAAAGACACCATCCGCCACTATTGCCATCTCTCATCCAGACGCTCACGAGCCACATTGGCAGTTATATCGCGCGCGCTGGTGGAATTGGCCCATTTGGAGTCCAACATTCCAGCCTCAGGATATAGCCCTGCATGGGGCCAGAAGTGGGCGGAGGCAGCAGCACACCTCAACGCACTTGAAAGGCAACACAAACATCGGGTTTGTGTCCAATACAGGGCCATATGCATCACTAAAGGCGACATGTGCACCGCATACTTTTTCAAAAAATTTTTTGCACCATGCCAGAGTGTGGCCTGCACACAGGTGCAAAGATCGGATAATTCTATTGTGGACACACTGGCTGAAGTGGCAATCAAAACGCAGAGATATTACTCCAAGTTATACTGAGCTGAACCAATTCAGCTGGCCAAAATGGTAGAATTTCTCGACAAAGCTTATATCCACACCATTTTCCAATACCCGGAAATAATGAATTTAATTACTCCGAATGAATTATGGACTACCATTCGCGGTGCGCCAAACCAAAAATGCCCAGGCCCAGATGGCATTCCATATGAGTTCTACAAAAAATATTTTAAATACATATCCCCATTGCTGCTAGCCTCACTCAACCAAAGCCTGTTGGAAATGCGCCTCCTACCAGGAGGACATGAGGCTTTTACAGTCACACTCTTCAAGAAAGGGGATAGGCTAGACTTAGCCAACTGGTGCCCCATTTCTCTAACAAACACAGACACCAAAATTTTAACAAAAATCATGGCTAACTTTTAGGGACTGTAGCATCTGCCACCATCTCTCCAGAACAATTCAGTTTCATCCCCAGAAGGTCAATTTGGGATAACGTGCATTCTGTGGCTAATGTGTGTCAGTCCACAGCCTCTGGGGCACTTGTATTCTTGGACCAACAAAAGGCCTATGATAGAGTAAACTGGGAATAACTTAGGGCCTGCCTCCAACAATTCCGCCTACCTCCCCGCTTCATTAACTGGGTGATGCTGCTCACAGAATCTGCAACAATGGCTGTGCGCGGCCCAGGTTTCCTAACGGATGTAGTCCATCCTCAAAGGGGCCTGCGACAAGGGGACCCCCTGAGCCCACTCTTATACAACTTCAGCCTTGACCCAATACTGCGAAATGTGAATGCCCAACTCACTGGGGTCCATGTGCCAGGCCAAACCCCAGTCAAGATGATGGCATTTGCAGATGATTGCGTGGTGGGGGTGTCTAATAATAAAGATGCACGCACGCTTGAAGCCCTCATCCAGGAATATTCCCAGGTAAGCAACACGGCACTGAACGCCTCCAAAACCGAAATCATCCTCCTGGGTCGGTTTCAGAACTGCTGGGCCCCAGCAAGTAGTTCCCAACCCAGCCCAGCTGCTCGCCCAAGTCCACGCCTTACTAACTCAAAACACACCGCTCCACTGGTGCTCCCTTTGTGCCGCGACCTACCATAGGACCGGTACGCCATCTGGGCGTGTGGTTGGAGGCAGGAGGATACGCGTCAGCAGTAATGGAGGGCCATATACTGGACAACGTGACGAAGCGAATCGCCTCTCTCAGAGCCCACCCTACTACCCTCACTGGCAGGGTTGTTCTTGCCAACTCTATGCTCCTATCCAAAGTCTGGTTTGGAGCCCACGCCATCCCCTTCTCCCCAAGCTTCTTCAAATCCCTGTATGCTTTGCTACAAGGTTGGCTTTGGTCAGGCCGCCCTCCACCAGTATGGCTAGAGGTCATGTTTGGCCCTCATCATCATGGTGGCATGGGCCTACTTGACTTCAAAGCCCATGCCGCCAAGATCCTAGGCACCTGGATTGCGGCTGTCACTGCTCCTACACTCCCATCCCAACACTGGTCCCGCGCGGCCCGCTCCAACTTCTCCCGAGCCTTGGGCCTCAACAACCCATCAAACCCCCACTCCCTGATGAAATACCTTACATCACACACATCAGCCACAGGTCCTCACGGGACAAAAACCCACTACAAACGAATCCTACTCTCCATGCGAAGCGCAGAGTGGAGAATTCGTATTAGTGGACATACAACCCAAAGAGGCCGCCCCTCTCCTCAGTTCACACAAGAGGTACAGGGGCTACCCATTCATGATGGCGTGATCCCCATTCGACCCCAAGTCCTATCCAGGGTGGACTACCTGGACATGATGGACATCCCTTATTCCACTGAGACCCAAAAGACTATCTGGAAATACGCACACCATCCTCTGTTGCAGCCTCAAGTCCGTTCCCATGTGTGGCGCTGCCTGAGGCGGGTGTATCATACAGCTGAGCGCTCTAATGCTTTACACTCATCCCGTGTCATGTGTGGCCAGTATGGAACGCTGTTTCACCGCCTGGAGAAGTGCCCCACCTCTAAAGTAATATGGCGCGAAGTCCAACGTCTGCTAGGCCAGGATCAAACACATCCCTTCAGTCTGTCAAGAGATATGTTTGCTTCATCAATGGCCTCCCCCTCCCACCCTCCCTTTGTGCTCTGGTGGTTGCAATCGCCATGTGGACTATCCACATGATTGTCTTGGATGCCATCGCCGGATCCATCCCCACCCTCCCTGAAGCTGTCCACAGATTCCGGTCTCATTTGGTGGATCACTTTCAAGCGTGGATGTTTGGATATCTCCCACCATGTCGCCGGCAGCTGGTCTCCTCCTGGTTCCCAGTCTGGTTCATCAAATCAGACCCCTTCCTCCACACGTGCTCAATAGTGGCTACGCCCCCTACACACGTTCCCTCCCCTTCCCATAAGTGGCGTTCCCGCTGGCAACAAGAGATAGCATCGCTTCTCTGGGGTTCCTCACCTGGTACTGAGTTTTGTCTCGTCTGAGTCATATTCGGAAGTGTCCATCCCATGGTCGGCCTTCCCCGCAATAAATTTAAATATTTGAGCAACTCAAAATAAATCATGAAAAATAAGGAAACATCAAAGTTAAGGATTCATTCATGTTAGAGAAAAGCCCAACAGTATGTTTCCATCAGACTTTATTGTATCTATATATATATATTTATCTCTCTCTCATTGTAACCACTTTTGCAACAAAATTCAATTTAAGTCTGTTAAAAAGTTTGATAATATCACTGAGGAGATTAGTTGGCGCCCAATTTCAGGGAGCAGTTGGGTGAGTAAGGTCAAGGGCACAGGTGTTGGCCCTGCGACATCCAGATTTTACAAACGCCCCAGAGAGCCCGGGGGAATAGATAAACTTAATAAAAAACCAGCGGTTACCATTTCCCCAGAAATTTAAGCTTAGCAAGTGCGATGCAACCAGTACATCAATACGCTAAACTCTCAACCACCCTCATTGGTGGAATATGGGGTGCGGGTTTTCCTGTATGTTCAGCAGATGGTGCTTGGGAAAAGTTTTGTGGGGTTGTACACACTCAATTCCCAACTGCAGTGTATGTCGCACCCCATTCCACGCCATGTGGTTGGCTGGATCTTGGCTTTGAGAGTAAGCAAGCGACATATTAAGCCACAATGGTGCATGTTGTAGTAGACCTCCCAGATGGTCAGAGGGTCATCAAAGCTAAGTGCACCTGCTAGAAAAAATTGAATCAAATTTTTGTAACTTTTGACTTTCTGCCCACTACGGTCAAATGCACAGTACTCAAAAACAACCTGAAGGCTGGGCTCGCTATATATGGCGAAAATCAATCCTTTCAAATGCAGTGCTTTGCACTAATGCCAAACCTGTGCACTGGCAAAGCAATTGCAGTCCTAACCCCAGCTGAGGGTATAGCAAAGGACCTGACCCAAATACTGCACACTGCCTTTGTCAACATTGATGGGCATGACACCCACCCTTTCAGGGTCACTGTGGACAGAGCACCTCCCATCTGCACATTCTATAGCGCTTTTGGCCACAAGACCCAAACCTGCCCTGCCAAGGAGAGCATTACATATCAAGAGTTTCCCTAAGACTCAATGGACGGTGGAGAAGCCCACTATGAACTGACAACTGACACAAAGGCTGCCTTCTCATGGGGAGTGTAAGGCTGTTACATCCTAGTAAAGCCAATGTCCCCACAAGAGCGGAAGAAGGCCAAACAGGCCTGCAAGGCAGCCAAGGAGGCAGCCAAACCCACTTTCGCCATCCTGCCATCACAGCTCCAGGAGGACATCAAGACTTTCATGGCAAAAGCAGCTCGCGAATCCCTTGACCAATCAGATAGGGACGCCCAAGCCAAATGGGCCACCCAAGATGCACTCCCAATGGGCGAGTTGATTCCACCTGACCAATGCACCTAAGCATCAAATGGAACCAAATTGGTCTCCAACTTTCCTGCTGATAATCCACTTCCATGCGCTGGTGCACCACAACTGCACATACCGCAAAAATCTCGTCTTGCAGTGAAAAAAAAGTGAAGGCAAGAGCCAATGTGAACCCAACTGCTAAATCTATTTATTCCAACAATTACACAGTATCATCCTATACCCGGGGCGCTGTCAAGCGCCATGAAGGAACTGAGGGGGATGAAGGGCCCAGGTTCCCTTCCCCTTGCACCTAAGGTGCAATGGGGGAGCCTTTACTTTAGGGACGTTGAACATCACTGGACTCAAGGCCTTGCCATCCCGGGCTAGGAAACTGAGTTTTTTACAAAATAATTTACCCGTGGACATCCTGGCCATTCAGGAAACCCACTGTCCGCGCAGTTCTGAGGAATCATGGAAATCCATGCTCCTCTCTTCTCTCTCCTTCTGGTCCATGCACTGTGGGGTGCTTATTTGAGTGAACAAAAATATAAAATTTATATTGTCAGACTCATTCCTTAATGGCCACATACTTGTTGTCACTTTTTTGTGGGATGACAAAGTGCAAACTATTGTCAACGTTTACGCTCCAACCTGTGCACAAGAACGTCAGGAATTTTTCTCATCAGTCAATTCCATTCTGTTGCCCCCTGACCCTTTCATCATTGGTGACATGAACTGCTAGTTGAGCCCAACCACAGACCGCTGGCCCTCATCACCTACACCCCCACAGGGGCACATAGAACTACATGTTCTCACAGCCACCCTAAAACTGGTTGATACTTTGCCACGTCATGCTCCACTACTCAAAAACATGTTGCACCCCCACATTCACAACGGCCAGTTAAGGTCCATGTCCCGCATCAACCTTATCCTTGAGCCACTGAAATTTTGTACTTAAATTTCCCATTTCACCATGACAAAAATTAAATTTCTCCGACCACAGGATGGTATTGATGTCCTTCTGTTTATCCAGCCCAGCAGCTCAGGCTCCAAAATGGTGCAAACTTCGCCTGGTCAAAATTGCATCACCAAGATTTTCCTCATGGGTGGAATCCGCGACCACAGCTCCAGAGTTTGTTACACCATTTTGTGCAGATCTGATATTCACATGGTCTACCTTCAAGGAGAGCACAATCTTCCAGGCTCTCCACCTTTTGTCCCGCCACTCACAGTCCGCCTTGGCGGTCATTTCGCGTTCTCTGGAAGAGTTGGACCACCTGGAGTCCAAAATCCCAGCCGCGGGCTACATCCCAGCTTGGGTTGCAAGTGGGTGGAAGTAGCCGCCCACCTTAACGCTCTTGTGAGACAACACAAGCATCAGTTTTGTGTTCAGTACAAAGCTAAGCACATTACAGCGGGCGACATGTGCTCTGCTTACTTTTTCCAAAAATTCTTTGCACTGCACCAGAGCTTGGCCTGCACACAGGTGCAAAGGCCAGACAATTCTGTAGTGAATACGCCAGCTGAAGTGGCGATCAAAATACAAAACTATTACTCTGAGTTGTATCGATCTGAACCAATCTAACCAGCTGAAATAGCAGATTTTCTTGATAGTGCACACATCCGCACCATTTACCATTTCCTAGAGTTGATGAATTTGATTGCTCAGGATAAACTCTGGTCAGCCATCCGCGGTGCACCAAATTGGAAATGCCCAGGCCCTGATGGCATTCCGTATGAATTCTATAAGAAGTACTTCAAAGATTTATCCTCCTTGCTGCTTGCCTCTCTTAGCCAATGCCTTTTGGAAATGCGCCTCCTACCAGGAGGGTAAGAGGCCTACACCATAACACTATTCAAAAAAGGGGATAAGCTGGACTTGGCCAACTGGCGCCCCATTTCTCTTACCAACACTGATACTAAACTTTTTACTAAAATCATGACTAACCGTCCAGGGATTGCTGCCTCTGCTCTCATCTCCACAGAACAATTCGGTTACATACCCAGAAGGTTAATATGGGACAACATAAACACCGTAGCCAACGTCTGTCAGTCCACGGCCTCTGGTGCACTTGTGTTTTTAGACCAACAGAAGGCCTATGATAGATTTAAAAGGGATTACCTCAGGGCCTGCCTCCACCAGTTCCGCCTACCCCCTCGCTTCATCAATTAGGTGGTGTTGCTAACAGAATCAGCCACAATGGCTGTGCGTGGTCCTGGCTTTCTCACAGATGTAGTCCACCCTCAAAGGGGCCTACGCCAAGGGGACCCTCTTAGCCCACTCTTGTATAACTTCAGCCTTGACCCACTTCTTCAAAATGTGAATGCCCGCCTCACTGGGGTTTATTTGCAAGGCTAAGCCCCAGTTAAGATGTTGGCATTTGCTGATGATTGTGTGGTTGGGGTGTCTAACAATCATGATGTACGCGCGCTTGAAGCTACTATCCAGGTTTACTCCAGGGTAAGTAATGCTGCACTCAACGCCTCCAAAACTGAAATCATTCTCCTTGGTCGGTGTCAAGCCCGCTGGGCCCCAGTGCCCTGTTTCCTATCCGCCCCATTAGCTAGCACACAAGTTTGCTTGCCCTGCCCACCCCACACCGCCCCGCTTTTGCTCCCCTTTGTGCCAAGCCCCATTGTTGGCCCGGTCTGCCATTTGGGGGTGTGGTTGGAAGCAGGTAAGTACGCCTCATTGGTGATGAAAAACCATATTCTGGACAATGTGACAAAACGCATAGCTTCCCTCAGAGCCTGTCAGACTTCCCTTACAGGCAGGGTAGTACTAGCCAGCTCTATGCTCCTCTCCAAAGTTTGATTTTGGTCCCATGCCATCGCTTTTTCCCTCAAGTTTCTTCAAACACTGTATGCCCTTCTGCAAGGGTGGCTTTGGTCGGGCCGCCCACCTCCAGTACACCTGGATGTCATGTATGGCCCTCGCCATAGTGGTGGTATGGGCCTGCTCAACTTTGAGGCCCATGCTGCCAAAATCCTTGGCACATGGATCGCTGCCGTTACCAACTCTGCAGTTTCAGCCCATCACTGGTCCCATGCGGCTCACTCCAACTTCTCCTGCGCCCTGGGCCTCACCAACCCGTCCCACCCACACTCTCTGTTGAATTATCTGGCTTCCCATCCTTTGGCAGCGGGCCCACATTGGACGTCACCCCACTTCAAAAGAATCCTCCTTTCCATGTGGAGCGCTGAGTGGAGGATTCATATTTGTGGGCACACCGCCCAGAGGGGCGCCCCTCTCCTCGGTTCACCCAGGAGGTACAGGGACTCCCCATTCTGAACGGAGTGATACCCATGAGACCCCACACCTTTTCCAGGGCGGACTACCTGGACATGATGGACATCCCCTATCCCCTGGATATCCAGAAAGCCATTTGGAAGTACGCCCACCACCCTCTTCTGCAGCCTCATATCCATTCCCATGTGTGGCGCTGCTTGAGATGGGTATACCATACTGCCAAACGCTCTAACGCTTTGCACTCATCCTTTGTCATGTGTGGCCAGTATGGAACGCTGTTTCACTGCCTGTAATAGTGCCTTCCATTTAAAGCAATATGGCATGCGGTGCAACGTCTGCTTTGCCAGGATCAGGCACAGCCCTTCAGTCTATCTAGGGACATGTTTGCTATATCCATGGTATCCCCTCTTTCACCCTCCCTCCATGCCTTGGTGGTCACAATCTCCATGTGGACTATCCGCACGATTGTCTTGGATGCCATCTCAGGCTCCACCCCCACCCTCCAGGAAGCTGTTCGCTGGTTCAGGTCGCACTTAGTGGACCTTTTTCAAGCATGGATGTTTGGATACCTCCCACCACGTCGTCGCCAGTTGGTCTGATCCTGGTTCCCAGTTTGGTTCATCAACTCAGACCCCTTCCTACACACGTGCTCAATAGTGGCGCCTGCCCCTATATGCGTGACCCCCATTCCCAGTCTTGGCGTTCCCGCTGGCAACAGGAGGTAGCATTAGCTTCTCTGGGGTGCCCTCCTCTTGCAGAATTTTCGTTTTTCTATGGTGTCTTATTGGAAGTGTCCATCCCCTTGTCAGCCTTCCCTGCAATAAATTTGAAACTTTATATTTTTATCCTTCTTTTCCCTATTATCATTTGAGAAAGATTTTTCAAATTTTTATAAATGTTCAAAAAGGTAAGCATTGTATAGGAACTTAAAAAACTATAATAGGATATTTAGCTCTAGTATCCCCTTGAAGCTATACAAAGGTATACAAAGCTTCATTTGAGGCTTCATATACTTACTAATAAAGTTTTTATCCCTTATATAGTTTCATATATCTAAATAATAGTTCGTGTTCCGCATATTTAATATCTATTTTACTAGGATTATTAATAATAATCTAATAAGAATAATAGTATATATATTTGAATAACATGGAAATTTATCAACTAACTTTTATTACTGTAACTTTAGTGTATTACATACCTTTATAATGTACATATGATCATAGTCACTAGTTCAAGTAAATTGCAACTTTTTCTATCCAACAGTTATGCATCTAAATAAGCGTCAGACAAGTATACTTGTTATCAGAGGCCATGAGTGCGAGCAGCAGTTTTAAGGAATTGTAACTAAGAGGTGATCCCTAATGAAATTTGTTGAGATTTGACTTGATTGGATGAAACCTTGACTTTAGCTTTCCAACTTAGTATTTACATAAATCTATATTTTCTATCTTTTGAAGCTTTATTAGGTCTGATGCCCAAAATCATTATCAACATTAAATTATAAAGTACCAAGAAACACTCCTTGATAATGCAAATCTAGCTTTTCTTTCTCGTAACAATCACTTTAGTTACTACAATTTGATTCAAACAGCAAATTTGGATAATCACATACAGGAGAGATGGGCGACTTTATCAATAAAAATAATACAACATGGGTGAGTGTCACAGTGAGCGGTGCACTTAACGGTGCAACTAAGGGCAAGAAATGCCCTGGAGGGGGACCAGGAACCCAATCTGCAAAGAAATTGCAAACCCAGACACCGTCTGGGTTTATGGTATTCACTGTAAAGCACGCGCAATATATGTACATTCAGTTCAACCAACCCTTGCCAAAGGTGGAGCATGGGATCAGACTCTTCCTTGGGGATGAGTTACTGACCCTGTGGGAGAAAACATTTGAGGCACAGCCCTCACTTTTCCCTCATGCAGTATACGTAGCCACCAACAACATGGGCCGCAGCTGGATTGATATTGGTTTTGAAACAGCTGATGAAGCTAATGCCACAGCAAAAGTCTGTGTGGAAATTGCCCTCCCCTGAGTGCAAAAAATAGTGCGCACCACGCACACCAGATGGAACAAAGTGAAAACTTTGTTCATCTCTTTTGACTCGCTCCCCACCAACCTTACTTGTAAGTTAATTGAGGAGGAGCTCCGCAAAGGTCTCATGGCCTATGGAGAAATTCAGCAACTTGAATTACAGCGATTTCGCCTGATGCCCAACCTGTGCATGGGAAAAGCTATCACCGTAATCAACCTCTTACCAGAAGTGATAGAGGACTTATCCAGAATTCCCCACACAGCAGAATTTCACTTTGCAGATGGGGGCCAGTCAGCCGCATTCCAAGTTACACCGGAACGTGCACCAGCCATTTGCAACCACTATGGCCCACTGGGCCACAAGGAACATGCATTCCCTGTGAAAGAGGGCTTAATGGAAAATGATTATTGGGAGGAAGCAATGGACAAAGATAATAAAAACTTTGCCAAAATGACTGACGGTCACCACCCATTCTGCTGGGGTGAAGATGGACTATACTCCATCATGGACCCAGTTACAAGCAAACAACATAAAGTGGCACAAAAAGCCCGCAAGCGAGCAGCGGCTGAAGTGGCGGCACACGCAGAGTCTATCATTAACCCTGGACAAATTTGGTAGGATATTTTGGATATTTACTGAACCAACCAATCAGAACAATATGCCCAGGTCGAAAATTTTCACAGTAACCTGACGGAATCACAAAATGACATCAGTCATGCACATACTGAGGAACAATGCAACCGCAATTTGGGCGAAAATGTGGTGCACAATTCACCAAAGTCAAACCTCAAAAATTTAAAATCCAATAAATAATCCGCATCAAATCAACACAAGACCTGTGTGGGAAAAGTTGATGCAAATGAAAAAAACCGCAATTCCCTTAAATCATTGGGTCAGATCAAGGGAACCAACAATGGCAGTGAAAGAGTTGGAGTACAGACGCGGAGCATGGCCAAAATGAGCCGTGGTGGGATAGGGCCAGAGGGCCCTCCCAACTGCTCCTGAGGCGCCGCGGGCACCTCAGTGTCAATAGGGATGCTAAGCATCGCGGGAGCCAGGGCTCATACGTCCCAAGCCAAAAGGCTGGAATTCCTGCAAAAACCTCCTGTAGACATCTTGGCCATCCAAGAAACCCACTGTCTATAAGGGGAAGAAGGATCATGGTCAACCGGGGTCGCACCATCACAATCAGTATGGACGTCTCACTGTGGGGTGATCATCTGAAACAAAAAAAATTTAAAATTACAAATTTGTCATCACACTTACATGGTTGAGTCCTGGTAGCAACAATCACATGCCAAGAGAAAATAATTTTGATAGCATGTATCTATGCACCGTGCACTGCAATTGAGAGAAAACAATTTTTTGAAAAAATTCCTACTCTCACCCTCCCACCAGATACCATTATGTTAGGCGATTTCAACTGCTGGGATAACCCCAATATGGATTGATGGCCTAATCCCAGGGGATACCCACCTGGACACATTAAATTCCACACAATGAAGGCATCTCTTGGCCTACAGGATGCTCTCCCCCCAGTTAACCACTCCTTCCCCACATCATGCGGCCCAACATATGTGAGGTAGCACTCATATTGATGAGTCACATTGACCACATCCTCATCCTGCAATCCCACCGCTCAAGAATCTCCAAATTTACAACAAAAAAGATCAATTTTTCTGACCACCTATTGGTTACAGTGCAGTTAGCGCCAACCCAATCCCACTCACAGGTGTCGCCTTGGAGAAAGCTTCACCCAGAAAATATAAAATTGCCCGAGATATCCAACTAAGTCAAAAACAAGGCTTTGAACCCAGAATTCACAGCCCCATTCACTTTAGATCCCATCAGAACATGGAAAAATTTCAAAAAGGATTTAATCAACAAAATTTGACATATTGCATCATGTAAGTACACCACAGACCTGGCCACAATCAAGCATACCTTGGTGGAACTAGACCACCTGGAGATTAATACTCCGAGATCTGGCTATAGCCCCAACTGGGGACGCAAATGGGCAGAAATATCTGCCCAACTTAACAATCTCATCTTTGAACACCAACACAGAATCAAAGTATTAAACAAAGGTAAGTTCATAAAGGAAAACAAAACCTGTTTGACATACTTTTTCCACCAACACTCCCGCAGAAACCAGCCCACATGCACACAGGTCTACAAGACCAATGACACCATGGCAACTGACCCTGAGGAGGTCAAGGAGGAAGTACACCATTATTACACCAAATTATATCGCGAAACGCCAACAGATTCACAAAAAATTAAAGAATTTATACAAACTGCTGAGATACAAAGTACACCACCAAATTAAAACATACTATCCCTAATTACATGGGAGGAGCTTTGGGAGACAATTCGCGGTGCACCACATAGGAAATTCCCAGAGCCTGATGGGATACCCTACGAATTTTACAATATATATTTTCAACAAATCGCCCCCCTCCTATTGGCGTTTATGAACCAGAGCTTGTTGAAAACACGCCTATTACCAGGAGACCATGAATCCTACGTTATAACCTTGTATAAAAAGGGTGACAAGTTGTACCTGGCCAACTGGCGCCCAATTGCACTCTCCAACACTGACACAAAAATTCTAACAAAAATTTTAGCAGCTAGATTAGGCGCAATTGCATCTGACGTCCTATCACCCAACCAGTTTGGGTTTATACCAGGGCGTTCAATATGGAACAACATTCACCCTGTTGCAAACATTTGCCAATCCAAAGCAACTGGTGCCCTGGTCTTCTTGGATCAGGAAAAGGCGTATGACCGTGTTAGCTGGCCATACCTAAAAGAATGTCTACATGCCTTCAAACTCCCACCAAAATTCATAAAATGGGCGATGCTCCTAGCAGAATCTGCAATTATGGCTGTATGCGGCCCTGGATTCCTAACAAACAAGATTAAACCACACAGAGGGCTCAAACGAGGGGATCCCCTCAGCCCACTGCTATACAATTTCAGCTTTGACCCACTCCTCCAAGTGACTGACTCACGTCTCATGGGGATAACCGCTAAGGACAACCAACAGTCAAGATACTGGCCTTTGCGGATGACTGCGTAGCAGTTATACCAAACAATGAAGATGCTCGACAGCTGGAATGCACTCTAGAGGAATACTCCAAGGTGAGCAATGCATCGCTCAACAAAAGAATGACAGAAATCATCCTCTTAGGCAAATACACAAACAACTGGGCCACAACATCAGAGCCTCATACCAACACACGAAGAAAAAACCCAATCATTTTACCCTTTGCATCACCTCCCACCACCACTCCTGTCCGACACCTTGGAATTTGGCTAGAATCAGGGGGATATGCTAATGAGACAATGGAAACAACTTGTTACAACGGGTATCCAAACGCGTTGCCTCCCTCAAGGGAAGAACCCCAGGATTAACAGGATGAGTTACAGTTGCTAACTCGCTCATCCTCCTAATACTGTGGTACTAGGCCCACGCGATCGCCTTCTCACCTACCTTTATAACTTCAATCCGCGCGCTTATCCAGGGCTGGCTGTGACCTGGCTCTCACCCTCCTATACGGATGGAAACACTATTTGACCCACGCTCAAGCGGAGGCATGGGACTAATATATTTTGAGAGCCACGCCAATCACATCCTAGGCACCTGGAAAAGGAAGTCCTTGCTCCAGACCTCCTGCAACAACATTGGTCCAGAGCAGCAAGGACTAACTTTGCACAGGCGCTCATATTAACCAACCCACTTAGTCCACCCAGACTAATTTCATACCTTGCCAAGCACCCTACTGCAACGGTTCCGCATGGAACCTCCCCTCATTTCAAAATTATCCTCTGAACTATCCGCCATATGGAATGGACCATAGAGAACACGGGTACTATACAGGGAAAAGATGACCCAGCCCCCAATTCAAATTAAGAAACCCAGAAAACCACCCCCAGAGAGATATGCTCGCAACAACCCCAAACATAGCTAGGATAGAATACCTAGATATGTTGGACATTCCCTTTGATTTAACCACACAAGGCAATGTGGAAAATGACTCACCACCCACTCCTACAGCTGAGGATAAGAGCAAACGCCTGGCGCTGTCTGAGAAGGACCTATAGTTCGGCGGACTGTTCTAACTCCCTCCACAAAACATGTGCTCCCTACATCATTGCCTAGAAACATGCCCCCCAACCAAAGCTATATGGCAGGAAGTCGCACGCCTGCTCAAGATCCAAAATGAACAGGAATTCTCGATATCAAAGAGCATCTTCGCGCTCCAGATCGAGTCACCAATCCCATCTACCCTCTGCTCCCTAATGATACCCATTGCAATGTGGAAAATCCACACAATTGCATTAGATGCGTTCAAGGCGCGGTCCCAACCATTCATGGGGTTATTAACAGATTCCATGTCCACTTACTGGAGCACTTTCTAAGCCTGGCTCTATGGATATATGAGACCAAGGCAAAAAGCGCTCATAGAATAATGGTTCCCACTCTGGTTCCTCCACACAGACCCTTTCCTTCACACCTGCTCCATAGCAGGGGAAACCCCCTCGGAGTAGTGCACCAACCCCCCCATACCTGGCAGTCCCGCTGGCAACAGGGGTAACTTGAGTACCCTGGGGTGCCCAATTTTATACTTGTCAGTTATTCCTTAGTTTTACGTATATCTGGTAATGTCCATCCCCTGGTCGGCTTACCTCAGTTAAATAAAAGATAATGCAAAACTACATCTAAACAAATTTTATATTTTACCCCATTAATGCCTCAATGGCTGATGAGATAGGGAAGAATACCCTAACTGTCATGGAGTTTGCTAATAAAAATGAGGCTGCACTGCCACTCAAGGTGAGTTATCACCTACAGCAACAGTCCGAATAAGGCTGATACAGACATTCACAAAGCCTGGGTAAGATTAAGGAGGTCTAATGACATAAATAGCCAAATTTTATTGAGGTGGGCTGACCAGGGGATGATACCACACCGATGAAGGATAATGGGGATTTGACTTAATGGGAAAGTAGGATAAAACCCAGAAAACCTCCATGCATGGCGTATGATAGGCCAGAAACTCTATGGATCGCATTGCTATTCACTATCTCAGTTCAGAGCATTAATGTCAACTCAAACACAATCATAATCATCCCCTACCCAAAGTTCATCTACCAGTATCAAACTTGAGGAGGCAGTGGTAGAGGTTCCATATTCTACCAAAGGGGTATCCTCCCCTGTCATTTCATTTATTGCGAGGAAGGCTGACCAGGGGATGGACACTTCCAAATGTCAACCCAAAAGAAACAAAACTTATTAACAGGAAGGCACCCCAGAGAAGAGATGCTATCTCTTGTTGCCAGCGGGAACGCCACCATGGGGAGGGGAGGGAACGTGTAAAGGGGCCATAACCACAATTGAACACGTGTGGAGGAAAGGGTCTGATTTGATGAACCAAACTGGGAACCAGGAGGAGACCAGCTGACGGCGACGCAGTGAGAGGTACCCAAACATCCACGCCTGGAAGTGGTCCATCAAATGGGACCAGAATCTGTGTACAGCTTCTGGGAGGGTGGGGGTGGAGCCTGCGATGGCATCCAAGACAATCGTGTGGATAGTCCACATGGCGATTGCGACCACCAGAGCATGGAGGGGGGTGAAAGAGGGGATACCATGGATATAGTAAACATATCTCTTGACAGACTGAAGGGATGTGTTTGATCCTGGCCAAGCAGACGTTG
The DNA here is from genome assembly GCA_022478985.1 of Massospora cicadina. Classification (NCBI taxonomy): domain Eukaryota; kingdom Fungi; phylum Entomophthoromycota; class Entomophthoromycetes; order Entomophthorales; family Entomophthoraceae; genus Massospora; species Massospora cicadina. The sequence continues at coordinate 53,017 of JAKSZP010002689.1, forward strand.
AACTTCGCGCCATATCACTTTAGAGGTAGGGCACTTTTCCAGGCGGTGGAACAGCGTTCCATACTGGCCACACATGATGCAGGATGAGTGTAAAGCGTTAGAGCACTCAGCTGTACAGTACACCTGCCTCAGGCAGCGCCACACATGTGAACGGATTTGAGGCTGCAACAGAGGGTGGTGTGCTTATTTCCAAATAGTCTTCTGGGTCTCAATGGAATAAGGGATGTCCATCATGTCCAGGTAGTCCACCCTAGATAGGACATGGGGCCATGTGGGGATCAAGCCATCTTGAATGGGTAGCCCCTGTACCTCCTGCGTGAACTGAGGAGAGGCTCGGCCTCTCTGGGCTGTGAGTCCACTAATATGATTTCTCCACTCAGCGCTCCGCATGTAGAGGAGGATTCGTTTGTAGTGGGTTTTAGTACCGTGAGGACCTGTGGCCAATGGGTGGGAAGCCAGATATCTCATCAAGGAGTGAGGGTTCGATGGATTGTTAAGGCCCAGGGCTCAGGAGAAGTTGGAGCGGGCCGCGCGGGACCAGTGTTGGAAGGGGAGCGTAGGGGTGGTGACAGCCACAATCCAGGTGCACAGGATCTTGGCAGCATGGGCTTTAAAGTCGAGCAGGCCCACGCCACCATGACAATGAAGGCCAAACATGACCTCAAGCCGCACTGGTGGTGGGCGGCCTGACCAAAGCCACCCTTGCAGAAGGGCATACAGTGTTTGAAGAAACTTGGGGAAAAAGCGATGGCATGGGCCCCAAATCAAACTTTGGAGAGGAGCAAAGAGTTGGCTAAAACAACCCTGCCAGTAAGGGAATTAGGGTGGGCTCTGAGAGAGGCAATTTGCTTCATCACGTTATCCAGAATACGAAACTCCATTACTGCTGAGGCATACCCGCCTGCCTCCACCCACACGCCCAGATGGCGGACAGGCCTTATGGTAGGGCGTGGCACGAAGGGGAGCACAAGTGGGGCGGTGTGGGGTGAGCAGGGAAGGCGAGCACGTGTGCGAGCAGATGGGCTAGGCTGGGTATTGGTCGCTGGGGCCCAGTAAGTTTGATACCAACCAAGGAGGAGGATTTTGGTTTTGGAAGCGTTCAGTGCAGCATTACTTACCCGGAAATACTCCTGGATGAGAGCTTCAAGCGCACGTGCATCTTTATTATTAGACACCCCGACCACACAGTTATCTGCAAACGCCATCATCTTGACTGGAGCTTGGCCTGGTACATGGACCCCAGTAAGGTGGGCATTCACGTTTCAAAGTAGTGGGTCAAGGATGAAGTTGTATAAGAGTGGGCTAAGGGGGTCCCCTTGGCGTAGGCCCCTTTGAGGGCGGACTACTTCTGTTAGGAAGCCAGGGCCACGCACTGCCATTGTTGCAGATTCTGTGAGCAGCATTACCCAGTTGATGAAGCGAGGGGGCAAGCGGACTTGATGGAGGCAGGCCCTGAGGTATTCCCAGTTTACTCTATCATAGGCCTTCAGTTGGTCCAAAAATACAAGTGCCCCAGAGACTGTGGACTGGCATGCATTAGCCACAGAGTGCACGTTGTCCAAAATCGACCTTCTGGGTATGAAACCGAATTGTTCTGGGGAGATGGTGGCAGATGCTACAATCTCTAAACGGTTAGCCATGATTATAGTTTAAATTTTTGTATCCGTGTTAGTTAAAGAAATTGGGCGCCAGTTGGCTAGGTCTAGTTTATCCTCTTTCTTGAAGAGTGTGACGGTGAAGGCCTCTTGCCCTCCTGGTAGAAGGCGCGTGCCCAGAAGGCTCTGGTTAAGGGAGGCAAGCAGCAGTGGGGATATATATTTGAAGTACTTTTTATAGAATTCATATGAAATGCCATCTGGGCCTGGGCATTTCCGATTTGGTGCACCGCGGATGGCTGACCAGAGTTCATTTGGAGTAATCAAACATATTAATTCTGGGTATTGGGAAACGGTGCAGATGTGAGTGCTGTCAAGAAATTTCGCCACTTTGGCCAGCTGAATTGGATCAGATTGGTAAAACTCAGAGTAATAATTTTGTATTTTGATTGCCACTTTGGCCGGATTACCATGATGGAATCATCTGATCTCCGCACCTGTGTGCAGACCATGCTCTGGTGTGGTGCAAAGAATTTTTTAAAAAATATGCGGTGCACGTGTCGCCCTCTGTAATGTGTTTGACCCTGTACTGAACACAAACCTGATGTTTATGTTGTCTTTTGAGCGCGTTGAGGTGGGCAGCTGCTTCTGCCCACTTCCAGCCCCAAGCAGGGCTGTAGCCTGTGGCTGGGATGTTGGATTCCAGGTGTGCCAACTCTTCCAGAGCGCGCGATATGATGGCTGATGTAGCTCATGAGTGTTGGGAGGAGAGGTGGCGAGTGTGGCAGAAGGTATCCTCTTTGAAGGCTGACCATGTGGAAATTGGGTCCACGCAAAATGGTGTCATAAACTCTTTTGCCAAAGTTGCTGATTCCACTCAAGTGGAAAATCCTGGTGATGCAAGTTCAGGTGGGTGGAGTTTGCACCAATGCGGGGCCTTAGCCACTGTGACAGGTAAGTGATAGGTTATCAAGACCAGCCGGTGGTCAAAGAATTTGATTTTTGTTGTTTGGAAGTGGGAAATGTGAGATCAAAATTTTGCCGGCATGAGAATAAGGTCAATGCGGGTCATGGACTTAATTGGCCATTGTAGATGTGGGGGCGCGTCATTTTTTGAGCAGCATGGCTTGCCACGGTAGCGCGTCTAATAACCCAAGGGTGGCCTTTAGAACGCGAAGTTCTACATGACCCTGGGGGCGTGGGATGAGAAAAGCCAACGGTCCATGGGTGAGTTTAGCCAACAGTTCATGTCGCCAACTATGAAAGGGTCAAGGGGTAACGGAAGGGATTTGACTGATGAGAAAAATTCCTGACGCTCTCATGCACAGGTTGGGGCATAAATGTTGATGATAGCATGTGCCACGTCGGCCCACAAGAATGTAACAATGAGGACTTAGCCATTGAGGAAGGATTCCAATGATAAAAATTTAAAAATTGTTTTTCTGAACTAGCACCCCACAGTGCTCTGACCAGAAGGATAGGGAAGGGAGGAGCATGGTTTTCCAAGCGTCCTCAGAACCTTGTAGGCAGTGGGACTCCTGGATGGCCAGGATGTCTACAGGTAAATTTTTTTGTAAAAAACTCAGTTTCCTAGCCTGGGATGGCGAGGCCTTGAGTCTGGTGATATTCAACATCCCTAAAGTGAAGGCTTCCCCCATCACACCTTAGGTGTGAGGGGTGGGCACCTGGGCCCACCAGCCTCCTCTAGATCCCAATGGGCCTTCACGGCAGCACGGGTGTTTGCAGCAATGCTATTGGTAGTTTTATTAATTTTAGCAGACAGGTTTGCGTTGGCTTTTGCCTTCACTTTTTGTTTCCCCAATGTTGAACCAATTTTTTGCGGTGCAGATGAGTTCAGTGCACCAACGTTTGGGTCAAAAAAAATCTTCAGGTAGGTTGGAAACCAAGTTGGTTTCAATTGGGGCTTGGTTGCAAAGGTCAGGTGAGATTGAGTCACCCATCGGATCCTCAGATTGGGTGGCCCAATTGGCATGGGCTTCCCAATCTGATTGGTTGAGGGATTCCCAAGTTGCTTCCACCACGAAGGTTTTGATGTCCTCCTGGCGTTGGGAGTGTGGGATAGTGGAGGCGATTTTGGCTGCTTCCTTGGCCGCGGCCCTGCGGGCCTGTTTGGCCTTCTTTCACTCTTGAGGGGAGATAGGCTTTACTAGTAAGTAGCAGCCTTGTGCTCCCCACGGGAAAGCCTCTTTGGTGATGGTGGTTGGTTCATAGTGCGCCTCTCCGCTGGTCATGGCTGCTGAGGGGTGCTCTTGGAATGAGATGCCCTCCTTGGTGGGGCATGCATGCGCCTTATGACCAAACGTGTCACAGTGGGTGCAGATGGGGGGTGCGCTGTCTACGGTTACCCAGAAAGGGTGGGTGATATAACCTTCAATATTAATATAAGTGGAGTGCGGGATCTGGGTTAGGTCCTTCATGATCTCCTCGGTTAGATTCAGAACTGAAATGGCTTTGCCAGTGCACAGGTGTGGCATCAGCGTAAAGCGTTGCATCTCAAAGGATTGTATTTCGCCATATATGGTGATACCATCTTTCAGGTTCTGCTCTAGTATGGCATGCTTGACTGTAGTGGGCAAAAAGTCAAACGTGAGGAAAATTTGGTTGGATTTTGTCCATCTGGTGCATTTGGTTTTGACAACCCGTTGCCCTTTGGGGAGGTCAATCACCACGCGCACTGCAGCAGCTTCATCTGCTGCCTCCTTGTTTTCAAAACCAAGGTCCAGCCAACTGCATGACATGGAGTGAGGTGCGACATACACCACAGTTGGGAAAAAAGTGTGCATATCCCCACAAATTTTTCCCATAAAGCTGTTTGTTGGATATCCAGAAACACCTGGACTCCATATTCCACCGATGAGAGTGGTTGAGAGTGCGTCGTGTTGATGTACTGGTTACATCACACCTGCCAAGTGAGGATTTTTGGGGAAATAGTGACCGCTGGTTTTTTATTTTTCTTCTATTCCGCCGGTTTCTCCAGGGCGTTTTCTAACGTTGGAGGTCGCGGGCCTACCACCTGTGCCTCTTACCTTACTTGCCCAACTCCTCCCTGACATGGGCGCAGACTAATCTCCTCTTTGAGATTATCAAACTAGATTTAAACTTGAATAAGTTGCAAAGGTGATTGCAACGAGAGAGAAAAGTCCAGTATCCTCCCCTGTAGTTACTAGTTAAAATATTCCATGATTGGACAACATAGCTGATAATTAACGCCACAAACTTCTTAATTTAGAATTTAAATTAAAGCCAAGGATTTATATTAGTATAAAATGAAAGAGTAAAACAAAGAATGATGGACCGCTACAACCTGTTTGATATTGTTGCCTTATAAATTCAATGGGGAATAATGAAGGTGTATATCAAGACACCAAATTTTTAATGTAGAGAGAGATTCAGCATATTGAACATGCTATCAAAATCTATTAAAATTGAATCTGATGAATGTGAGAAGAACGCCTACCTATATTTAGATTGCTATTATAATTTTATTAAATCTTCTTTCAGCCTAAACATCAAGCCAGCCAAACAAACAGGCCATTCCACAGGACAAGCCCATAACCATGGACAGTAAAGCAAATTCCAGTTAAAATTGAATTATTTAATTAAACTAAACATGCTATTCCGAACTTGCCATTCCACCACTAAAGTTGAAAAGTGTAAAAATGGCTTCCAACTAGAATTTCAAAATGATTGATTTGTTTGTGTTCAATTCTGGCCTCTAACTTCTAGGGAAACTTGAACCCTTTCTTTAGGGAATGATACACTGAGTTGGGCAACAAACTATCTTCTGGTGTGGACCTCTGGACTCCACAACCTTCCTTCACAGCCCCTTGATACTGCCCGCCAACTCTTTGGTGGTAGTAAGGATCAACAGTGGGCAAACCTTCAGGGGATAGGTAGTGACCCACAGCTCATCCACTACATGGGCTAAATAGCTCTTGGTGATGAGTAGGACAACAGCCTTCTTGGGCCCCATCTTGATTCAGTTTGGAAACTCCTACCTATTTAGGCATAGGGGCTGCTCCTCAGAGCTTATACTAGCCAACTTGTTGTTATATTATATTACAGAATGAGTTTGTATTCTATATCAACTCTTCTAATTGCTTAATAACAAAATTAGGCTATCTATCATGCCTTACTATCTATTAGGTTTTTAATAGCAGATATTGGAAAACACTTAATAGTATTGCCATTATTTTTCTCAGTACAGTCTACTATTATGAGTTTTTATACTCCAACTCATATCATGGACTATGCTATCACGCCCTACATTTCTGAATCTATTTTCTCTTTTGCATGTGACATGCACCTATCACTAATTATAATCTTGATTCTCTCCTGGTACTTTATATGGTATCTACATTTTAATAATAAAGTAATAGTTACTCCAAATTTTACTATTTATAAAGTAAAGGTTTATGTTGGATTAGAGATTTATTATTACAAGGCTTGTAGGAACATAGAGCATGTAGCTCTTCTATACAATACTCAATGGATCAGCATTGTCAGGGGACAGATGTTGAGCGATCAGAGAAGATCAAAGAAGTCCAAGGAGAATTAACCTGTGCACTAGTGTGCATTTGTAACGCACTACATGTAGTGTTCACTATAGAGGGGTCTTATGCTTAGTTTAATTGAGACAGGTTGACCTTGGGAAAATATACTGCGACAAGTTTTTTAGTCTAATCTGGATTTGAACCAGTATTGACTAAAACCCAACCCAGAGTGGTATCAGGAACCACCCCTATGCTATTCAACCCTCTATTGTACTTACTTTGAATCAACCAATAAAAAAATAAAAAAATAAAAAAATCCTGAGTGAATTTTGTAGTTCAGTTCCAAGATATATGCTGCCAGCCTTAATCTTATCAGAAAACTTGGAATTAGATTTCTGAGCCCAAGGATTTTACCAATAAATCACCATATACTGGCAAGCTCAAAAATAAGTTACAGATGAAGAAAGAAAGCCAAAAGATTATACTCTTGATTTTGATGATTACTCTGATCAGTGCTGAATAATTTTTAAACAATCTAAGAGGCTGTTAACCATTAATTTTCAGCTGAAAATTACAGAGCACTATTAACCATTTCAAGAAGCAGTTGAGACTGTCCATGGTACGCCTGAACAAACCAGCCCAAATTTCTCCATGCCCACTTCAATTCCCAGCGCCAAGGCTTCTCATTGTCTTAACAGCAAAATTAGAGCAGCCAAACCAGATGCTTCCACTCCTCTTTCAATTTCCTGAATCAAGGCTCCTGGATGCTACAGCATTGGAACATCCAATCAAAATACATCAGTGCACTTTTGATCTTATCAATTGGAGTTGCCAAAAATCATAATTATCTCTCAGGCCAGCTGGGCTGGGGGCCCTCAAAACAAATCTTAATTCTTTCATCAATATAATCATTTTAAAATATTTATTTTTTGTTTACCTTTTACTAATAATTCAGGGTTTTCTGCTGATTTTATAAAAAAAAAGCCCTCAGAAATATTATATAGTCAAAAGGGATTAAAAAAGGCTAATAAACTGCCAACCTTTCTAAAAGCTTCTTCACTTCAGCACCAACTAATTTATTGACAACTACACCAACTGCAATGAGAAAATCTAAGGATCGCCACAATCCATGTCTTGAAAGCAAAGTGCGCCTTTTGGCCACCAGTTACACCAAGATTCATTTGGACTTCAATTTCTGTTTCCTTACACTTGAGGAGGTTTAGCCATCATGCCAGCTGCCCTCTACACCATCCCATTCAGCCTGGTGGTATCTAACTGCACAAGCTCTCAATGCATCTCATCAATCACTTCTTTTCCCTCAACAAGTGAGACGCTGAGCTTAACCACCAGGCTGTAAAGAAAAGATGGCTCATTTCACACATCCTTCAGGTGCATTTGGATGCCCCACTTCTCAGTATCTTTAACAATCTATCAGGCACCCAGGAGGAAACCCAATTTGGAGTTACCATCAGCAAGGCCAAGGTGCTGTGCATGGCAGCTCAAGGTGAAACCTCCAAAGCCAACTGAGTTCATGGGTACCCATGATATCCAATACCCTGATTGACATTGATAGCCTGTTGCTTACTCAGCTCAAATCTTTGTCCTTAGAATGCCCAAAAGCTTATACATGCAGATGGTTCAGCACCAATGATGAGTACAAGAGGCTACTCAATTCTATTGCCGCCCATACATTACCTGCAATCTCCCTCAACGCAGATTTTTTAGCCAATTCCCTGACCATCAACATCACTGACCTGATTGTGTGCCAAAAGTATGTGTTGGTGGGCTCAGGGGAATGCAAGCACATTTTTGTCACTGCTGTCACCCCTGACCACTTAAAGCTTCTCATATACTCGTCATGTACCTCCAATGTGCAAAGGCCCTCTAGTGCAGGAGCTGTTTCCCTTTTTGAGCTCCTTTAACTGCTCTGAGACCGCCCTTTTTAGGGGCATCTTGCAGCTGCAATCTTTCATCATCACCCTGCACAATAAAAACCCACTTAGATCTGTGCAATGAATATGATGCCATTGAGATCTTCATCCAGATGATTCATTTGGGGTCATATAACTGCTTGCCACCATCCTTAGCGGGCTCACCCATAGTGCCACTCCATCAATAATCTTTAGTATGCACCTAAAGCACACTGGCTCCACAGACATAAATCTACGCTCTATTCCAATCTTATCTTTACTGTTTTCTTGGGAAAAATCACTGCTGGCAAGTTTTCTTGAATTGACATTGGTGGTCAGTAGGTGCACATCAACCTCCGCAGCCTTATCCTTGTGGCTATTGACCTTGAGAACGTGAGATTATTAGTTCTCTGTGCTTTAATACCCACTGGAATGAGAGTAATTTGCAGGCGCTTGCTAGTTACCTCAACCATCTCTTTCCTGGAATCATTGTCACTAGCACCATTAATGATGAAACATCCAAAAGCTCACCTCTGATGCCATTCAAGCCCTCTAAGCGCTGGGCCAGACCCAAATTGACCATCTCAGCCTCTTGGAGTTGAGTTGCATTGCTTATATCTTTGCCTCAACCTCAGTGCCTTTGGTCCTCAGCCTCAAGCCATCTTCAACATACACCAGCCCATGACTGAGAATGGGCAAAACTCTAGCCAGGGGCAGCTCCAACTTCTTGTGTGTGCGCCCTAATCCACCAATCCCACATCATCATCAAGGATGAAGCCACCGCCTCTGTCAATTATGCAACCAACACCGTTATCCAAATCACTGATGGCCTGAAAAGATTGCAACTTAGATAAACCCAAATCTTTAGGCCAACGTCCATCTCAACTACCTTGAATTGTCATGTCCAACTCACCTCTGTATTTTGGGTCTACAAAAAGGCAAACCAACACTGGCAATGTTATTGTCATCCCCTGTTGAGGCTTGAGGGGGGCTCTGTTGAGTTTTGCCCTAGTTTTGGTAAAGCCTTGACTTTAGGGTTTAAAAGGTACTTATTATTTACAACACCTTATTTTTATCAATTAATACTTTATTGGGCCTAAGGCCCAAAATCATTATTAATATTAGATTTTTGAGCTTTGAGCAACTTTTCCTAATAACGTAAAATCTACAACCAAAAAATCAGGAAAATTACCCCAATAGTGCTTTACTAGCCAATGAGAAAGGTAAAAATACCTTAACCAACTTATTATCTTGAAAAAATGAGGTTATATTCAATATTCAACTCTCCTATTCACCCCAACAATAACCTTATACCACATATTTTTTTATTTATTTGAGCCAAGCCAACCAGGGGATGAACATTACCAAAATAGAGAAAGAAAGTATCGACATGAAACCTGAACAGGGCCAACTCTGTCATAGAAGGTTTTTTTTCACCTCCATATTGGGACTCAGATTTTTCTGGTTACGTCATGGGTAAGGTTTTCGTGTTATTATATCTACTAACCGCCAATAGCTTCCTTCATCTGGCACCCCAATTGATGTGCGAAGGGCAGGAATCAAACCTGCAACCTTCAGGTTGGTAGCCGTACGCCCTACCAACTCGCCTTCCACCCCCTCTTATACCACATATTATACCTTACTATCTGTTGTTTTCCTAATGGCAGATATTGAAAACCACCTAGCTGTGTTACCATTATTGATCTCAGTCTAAGCTTGGATAATAAAATTTGATCTATGACTCTGAACATGGATTATGCCATCATCTTTTACATTACTGAATCCATTATCGTCTTCACATGTGGTATGCGCTATCACTCATTATATTCTTGATTATCACCTAGTACTTCAATTAATACCAACCTTATACTAATAAAGTACTTCTTACTCCAAATTTTTATATGTAGTAAAAGTTGTTATTCCTAGAGTAGAGATTTACCATACCAGGACTTGTGGGAATTAATATTGGAAGCTCTTCTATAAAATATTTTGTGGTCAAACCTTGTTAGGGGAAAGAGTTGAGTCATCATGGAAGATCAAAGAAGCACCAAGGGAGAACCATAACCTGTGCAGTAGTACGTGTTTGCCACGCACTATAAAATATTACTAATTTATACTCTGTTGTATGCCTTATATTTGTACTAAAGTCTTATTAGATTTTAGATGAAGCTTGACGCTTAATCAGTGATCATGTTTTCTGGAATCAAAAATTCTAAGCCTCAAATCAGAGTTTTATATACAAATATAAGAAGTGAATTTTTTTGATGGATCAGGGTCGGCCTGATCCGCACATTGACCTCATTAATGAAGTTATGGATTCACCTGCAAATCCAGAGGTTGAGTTTGAATGGTTGGAGCAGTCAAAAGGACAATTTGAGACGGAAATCAAAGGTAAGAATTTGGGGATAGGAGAATGAGGGCTGATTCAGCATATCAAATAACTAGTGTCTCAGATCCTCCAAATTTCCATATTTTGGGATGTGAGACTTGCATGACTAATTATTTGGATGTTACTCAAAAGCCTAATTTAGAATTTAAATTAATTAAACCATTGCAATCACTTTACAATTGAAGAAACAGCAACTGAAAATATAATATTTATTTTCTCAGAAAAATCCAATAAAGTTGTCAAAATTATTGCTTACCTAAAATCAGTTTTTTTTTTAAAAATATTAATTATTCAAATTACCCAGTATTCATTAGCTTGACTAGAGAGCTAGGCCAGGCGTTGGCTTCATTTGCAGCACTGTCATGGAGCCAGATGCTGCTGCTTTCATGAAGCATCACTGGAACCATGGTCCACAAATATGTCATAAATTTTGTTAATGTGTGCAGGTTCAAGGATGGTTCTCTGCAGGGTTGTCAATCATGTGGTTGGTGACATGGCTTGTACTGCCCAACTCCTTCATTGTGTACTGGTGCAAACCCACATGTTACATAAAACAAAACTTAAATACATTTCTCTCCTTCTTTTGGGGGCCTCAAGAGGAAGTGGTGGTCAATAACTGAGTTGAATGGAATTGACAACTCTTGACCTTGGTTATGGTAGAGTTTTCATTGCATTTTTGCTATGTGAGGTGGGATGATTATGGGGGTGGCAACCCCACAATCCATTGAAGTCTGGGCAAACCCAAATTGTCCAACATTCAGATGACATTGTCCATGGAGGCGCTGGACAAACTTCATCATAACATTGTGCGAATTTTCTTCCAGGTGCAGTTGGCACAGGCAACAGGAGGGAATTTTCCTCTCATGCTCCAGCTGGTACAGATGGTGGATGCGTTACCATATAATTGGTGGTATGGTTGAAGGAAATTATTGAAGAACAAGGGAGTTTGCCAAATTCAATGGATGAATGTGTAGAGTTGATTGACCAGGTGGCGTGTCTGGATGAGGCAAAAGTTGAAGCATGGTTGTCACTCTTAACAGTTAGTCAGGTTCATAGCTCAGTAGAAGAATATGCACGGTTTTTCCATATGCTGGTAAAGGCAGCCCAGGTCATGGATTCCCAAACTTTGTGTATGTTCTGCCAGGTGTTGCATGCAGATTTTCTAGCAGCTCTGGCAGCAAAAAAGGTCCAGGGAACGCTGGGGGAGGAAATGGCCTTAGCGGTACAAGTCAAGAAGCAATTGACACTGGCATGGGACTTGTATGAAGGATCAATGTCACCAGGAATGGTACAGTCCCCAGTGAGTGGGTGTTCTAGTCAAGGGCTAGCATCCAGCCTCAAGAAACTTTGGAAACGTACAAGGGGAGGGCGTCAAGGAAATGAAGATGAATCACATAAATCAGTGAGCTATGGGCAGGGGAAGTAAAAATATGCCTAAACATCCATCATTAGCAAATTGCAATTGAAATATTCATTCACAAATAAATTTCCTTCTTTGCTTTATCCTCATTTTCCATCCGCATAGAGTTGCGCATGGGTGGCGGACTGAAAGGGGATAATGGCCCTGGTAGATATTGGGGCATAAGAGACCTACATTGAGCTTGCATTAGTTGAGCGCCTTAAGTTACAGGTGCGGAGGGGACCAGAGGTAGTATTTGCAGATGCATCATGGAGGGCACCATCATGGAAAGTGAGCCCTTCAGCAAAGGTACAACAGGACACATCTAGGTTCAGGGAGCAGTTTTGTGCATTTAAAAACCTGTCCCACCTGGTAGTGCTAGGGATGCGGTGGTGGCATCAGTTCAGACCACAGATCAATGTGCCTTCCAGTACTGTAACCTTGAACCTGAGGATGGGTCCACCAATGAAGTGGAGACTGTTGGTGGTAAAACATGAGTCAGATGAGCATAGAACTCTAGGGCCATGCAGGAAGAGAATTTACCAGCAGAATACCAAGATTTTGTGGGGATCTTTGTACCAAAAAAGAATTTGCTGTTCTCTTCCACAGGGCCATTTGCATTCTCATTTTAGTTTAAAGAAGGATCAGAACTCCCCTATGGATGCCCAATCTATCCGCTGAACAAAAAAGCCAAGGCCACATTGGAGGATCATTTGAATTTGATGTTGAGTGGGGGATTGATCGATCCATCAAAGTCTGCTGTGGTGTCCTCAATGTTGCTGGTACCCAAGGCAAGCGGAGAGTTATGGCCATGCGTGAATTACCAGAAATTGACTGCGGTCACAGAGTCAGACCCTTACCTAATGCCACTAATGAAAGACATACTGCCAATGGCCACAGGGTGCAACATCTTCACTAAGCTTGATATGGTGGATGCATTCAATCAGGTATCTGTGAGGCCAGAGCACTAGAAGTAAATGGCATTCAAATGCCACCTTGGAACGTTCCGATACTGAGTTATGCTATTTGAGCTGCGCAATGCCCCCAGAAGTGTTTCAACGCTTGGTTGACCAAGTATCTAGTCAGATGATTGGCTGGTGCTACATCGCATATGTGGATGACATCCTTGTTTTTTTTCATTTTCCAAGGAGGCACAGGTATGTGACGTGTAGGAGGTCCTGGAGGCATTGGATGAGGCAGGATTAAAGCTGAAGTCTTTGAAGTGTGAGTATAATTAGGAGTTGGAAACATACCTGGGAAAGGATGTTTTTAAAAAAAGGCCTGGGGGTATCCCCAGATAAGATACAGGCAGTGAGCACATGGAAGGCACTATTGTATCAGACAGGCATAAGAAGCTTTCTGGGGACAGTGAATTTCCTCTGGCAATTCATCAAGAATATATCAAAGTTGGCCTTGCCACTTATATGTTAAACGCAAGATATGCCGTTCATAGGGGGAAGAAGAGGAGTGAAAATTTAACTTGCTGAAAGAGAAGCTCATTTCAGCATCAGTCCTCGCCCATCCAAATTCTGAGAAACCTTTTGTGGTTGAGACAGACGCCTCAAACTTCTGTGGAAGCAGTACTCTTATATAGGGAGGAGGACAGGTTTGAGCACCTGGTGTGTTATTTCAGCTGGAAATGATTCCAGCAGAAACAAACTATTCAATATATGACAAGGAGCTACTGGTTGAGGTTACAGTGCTGCAGGAGTGGCATCACACTTGTTGTTTGCCCATCATTCTTTTGTAGTTTGGACAGACCATTGGGCACTGGAGTATTAGTGGGAGCCCAGGAAAATGAATCAGCGGCAATCCCGGTGGCATGTGGAGCTGTTTCAATATGATTTCTGAGTAGAGTACCATCTAGGAGCTGTCAACACCATAGCAGATTAGTTGAGCTGGGATGTGGGACTAGCTTATAAGAAGGCCAAGTTGGAGGAGTATAACACAGTGACTTTATTACAGTCAGACTAATTTTCCATGATGATGAGCGAGGAGGATAAATTGGTGGAGGAAATCTGACGAAAGCAAAGGAGATCAGCATTCAGTCATTGGTTATGGGTGGTAATGCGGAGGGCCAACAGAACAGCTATCATAATACATACAGAAAGAAAGATGGGATTTTGTATCATGACTCGTATGGGTTCCAGATCCATCACTACAGTGGGAAGTGCTGCAGGCATCACATGACCACCCATTGGTGGGACATCCTGGGGATGAGAAGATGGTCAAACTGGTGCAGCATAAGTATTCATGGGCTAGACTGTGGAAGTATATTACAATATATGTGGCGGAGTGCTTGGTTTGAGCACGTTAAAAGCCTTTGTGGAGGCATCCTATGGGTAAATTAGTCTCACTTCATATTCTGAGCTATCCTTGGGAGTCAGTTAGTGTGAATTTCATTATAAGTTACTAAGATCCAGAGAAAAGATGCAATAATGGTTGTTTTTGATTGGTTGACTAAGTATTCCAAGTTTTCTCATGTACCTCAAAGTTCTCAGCCAAAGTCACTGCAAAGATTTTTATTGATAAAATATTTGCCCATCATGGCCTGCCAGTGGAAATCATCTCAGATCACGTACCCCAATTTATACCAAATCTATGGTTAAATTTGCTTGATAACTTGAAGATCCATCCATGTAGGGCTTCAGTGTATCATCCTCAATCCAACAGACAGATAGAAAGTGGAAAGCAAATATAGGAATTTTGAGAGAAATTACGATAAGCAGGTGCTACAAAAGCTACAAATTATTAGTTCTGTGGCTCTAGCAAAGATTGACTCAATTGCAACGAAGTTATTAGTTCCGGTGCTATAGTTGATTCCAATAGGAAATACAGAATCCTGTATGAAAAGAGACCAAAATTATGCTATTCAAGACAAAAATAGAGGTATTTTATTAGTTAGAAAATGAGGGATATTTATAGGGGTAGATTTAGTAGGTAGGCGGGAGGATTTTTGAGGTGCACCTAAGGTAAGATCTTTCCTATTAGATGACCAATATTGCTGATTATTAAGGCCATACATATGATGGCTAGATTTGATAATATTCTTATTTGATGAGTCCGATCCTCTTATATGATTTTCAGCCTCATCAGATATCTTAACATCATCCTTTAAAGAAGGTTGATAACTCCAAAGGGCGGATCATCAGTCCAACCTAGAATCATATGTCTCTGACGTAGATTTTACAACCTTATTAGACTGAGATACCAAATCTTGGTCTGGAGTAAATTTGGTCATCGTGGATGAATCCCCAACAATGCCCCCCTCAAGATCTTGCCTAGGGGGCACATACTTACGCATAAATCTACTATAAACTCTATTGATAACAGTAACAGTATCAACAGAGGCAATGGAGTATTCAATACCCCAACAATAGATAATACAATATGGATCAGCCCATAAGGTGTCTATTTTGTGAATCCTTCCTCCCAGCCTATGGTGGTAGAAAAGTACAAGATCTCTGACTTGGTATTCTGGTAACATAGGTCAACTAGCGTTGGTTCTGGTACCTTCCTTTAAGGTGGTAGCATCAAGAGAACTTGAAGCTAAAGCTTGCAATCAAATGATTCCATCAGTGAGTCTCCTTATAGCTAAATCAGTAGTTTGCGGGGTAGCTTCCTCAAGTATAGGTTGTACACTTGAAGCGAGGATAGGAGACCGACCATATAAATCTTTGGAAGGAGACATTCCAATTATATGATGATAACTAACTCTATAGGCTAACATTGCACTAGGCGAGTAAGATTCCATCTACTATGGTCATTAGAAGCCATCTTTCAAAGAATGACTACAAGGGTACCATTTGCTCGTTCAACAGCCCCATTAGTAGAAGGATTATATGGGGATGTAATTACTGATAAGTACCCATTAACTTAGTAAGTTCGGATACCACCTGAGAAATGAAGTTGGACCCATTATCTGATAACAGGACTTTTGGGATACCATGCCTGGAAAAAATTTGCTTGAAAAGAAAGGACGCTGTAGCCTTTGCAGTGACCGTGCAAACAGAGATAGCTTCAATTCATTTAGTAAAATGGTTGATAACTATCATAATATAGCGATTCCCATAAGTGGCAGTAGGGAGAGGACCCACCACATCTTTTCATAGTAGAGATTGGTTCGGAAGTGCCCACAATTTTGTGTTGAAACATTGGATTTCCACCAAGTTGTTGTTGGCACTTAAGACAAGGCTCCAACACATCATGTACAGATTCCAGCATGTTATCTCAGTAACAATGAGTTTTCAACCACTGTAAGGTCTTGGCAACAGCTCCATGCCCTACAGTTTGATGGTCCTCCATAATAGTATCAGTCCTCGCAGAGGGCCAAATAAAGGGCAACCATTTAGAGCCCAACTTTTTATATAATGAACATTCTTTAACCTGAATATCTTTGGTTAAGGATCGTAACTTTGAGATAACATCCTTATATTCCCAGTACCAGAGTTCAGGTCTAACAATTAAGTCATAAATGCGATCCTCTTCAGCAGAAAATAACGTTAGGATAGGCAATTGAGAAATTCCATCAACGTTTTGAGGAATAGCGCCAGCACAATGTTTAATAGTAAAATCATAATTTTGGAGCTCTAGAGCCCATCTATCTAAATGCCCATCTGGATCCTTCATTTGTTGCAACCACCTCAAGGAAGCATGACCTGTGACTATAGTGAAATGCTTGCCATAGAGGTAAGGGCAGAAATGCTTGATGGCAGTGTTGTAATTTTGAACGGTATTGCTAGGATCTGCCAGGGTATTCACACAGGTCAAGCCCTCTGAGCAATGGACAGATGATGTGAGGATTGTCAGTCCTTCAGATGCACTTGAAAATATATTTAAAAAATAGGAGCAATTGCCCCAATTGGTTCTTTTATTTATTTTTATAAAAACAGCATCTTTTGCTGTTCCTTCTCATCTGCATTTCAAAACCTACCTCTCCTAATTGCCCATTTCGCTTATATACATCAGCTTCAGGTGATAATATTTCTTATTGCTTAGGTTATTCTATTTCGCCAATTTTCCTCAAATTTAGCTTGTTATGCTTAATCCGCTGTCACCATATTTGTAGGCGATTTACTTTGTATTCGTCAAATATCAACATCGCCTTATCGCCTTATATAGAGGCGATCCAATAAACTCATTATATCCAGTAAGACCCATTATATCCCAATATCGCCTCATCTCAAGGCACTCATTGTATTAGTAACTGATATTATGTTGGTAGATTCCGCCCGGCTGTCCCAAGATTATCATCCAGTCATATCAAAATTGTGACAGGCAGCCAAGACAGGAAGGCTTTCTCTCTTGGTAATGCTATAATTGCGTTCAGCCTTGAAAAAAGGTTTTACTATAATATACAATGGAATGTTCAACTAAGTTAGCATCATGTTGGGCTAAAATTGCTCCAATAGCAATATCACTGGCATCGGTAAATAGTATAAAAGGTTTGGAAAAGTCAGAATGGACTAAGACTGGGGCACTCATTAAAGCTTGGCACAACAGATCAAAAGTTTGCTGCTGCAATTCTTCCCTCACAAAAGAAACTTCCTTGTGCAAAAGGTAAGCTAAAGGCTCCGCAATTTCCGCAAAATGATGGATGAATTGTCAGTAATAACCAACCATCCCTAAAAACACTTGAATATCATGCAAGCTTTTAGGAACAGGCATGTCCAAAATAGCTTGTATCTTATTAGATAAGGGTAAAATCCCCTCGTGATTAACCTTATGACCTAAGAATTCCATCTCAGTCTTAAAAAAGGCACACTTGGATGGTTTTAGCTTAAGCGAAGCGCGACATATGACCAAAAACTTCCTTTAAATGAGCCAAATGCTCATTAAAAGTGCAGGAAAACACAGTAACATTGTCTAAATATACCAAAACACAAGAAAGTTTCAAATCCCTAAACAAGCCATCCATAGCTCATTGAAAAGTGGCGGGAGCATTACAAAGCCTCTGTGGCATATGAGTGGGCTCAAATAACCCCTCACTAGAGATTAAAGCACACTTTTGACAATCTTCTGGAGCTAGGTCAATTTGCCAATAGCCACTTGTAAGGTCCATAGCTGAGAAGTATTGTTATGCAGACAATAATCTCAAAGAATCATTAATGTGAGGTAGAGGATATGAATCCTTTTGTGTAACAGCATTGAGCTGACGATAGTCTATAACCACTCTATGGCCCCCATCCTTTTTTGAATGAGTAATAAAAGAGAAGCCCATGGACTTTTAGAGGGCGTTAACAGCCCCACATCAAGGAGTTGTTTCAATTCCAATGAGACTTGAGCCTCTTCCACTTTAGATTTACAATATGGTTGAGCTTAAATAGGGGGAGTATCACCAATTTTCACCTGATGCTGCACAACTTTCATTAGTCCAAAAATCCAGAACCTTGGGCAAATATATCCGCATATTCTTCAATCAGAGCCTCAGCTTCAAGTTGTTGTTCTAGAGTGAGGAAATCCCCAAATTTGACATCAATTCTAGAAACAATAGGGGGTCTTCTAGCCCAAATTCAAATAGATCTCCACATCCCAAAACGGATAATATCTCACTCACATGAGTAGGCTGCACATAGGCGATGAGGTTATTGCAATTCAATTGCATAGGTCAGTAAGTGAGATTAGCCAGTGGAATCGAAACAGTCCCATCATAGGCAGGATCAAGGATACCCGGGCAGGGTAAGGCCTCCAAATGAGAGGGATTTTGGTTACCAAAGATCTCTAACACATGGTCAGTGGTTATAAATACTTGTACTCCCATATCAATGATGACTTGAGCTTTTGGGGGCATGGTAATCAGAGAGTTAGAATATAACAGCATGCTATAGAGCACAAACTGATGGAGGTGGAAAAAATAGTCCTTGGTCCCAAAATTTGGTATTCTAAACAAGAGATATAAGTGGGGTGTTCCAGTAAGCAGACACGTCGCTTAAGTTTGCCCTTGGTACTGGGAACATCATGTAGAATTAGAGGTACTCGGTACCCAATTAAAGAAAGGTAACTTTCCTTAATGGTGATTATTGCATCAAAATTGATGAGAAACTTAGTTCCCAAGAGCAAGTCATAGCAGTTATTATCCAATACTACTGCAAGGGCTGACACAACCAATTTTTCAAAGCGCATTAGAAGAGAGGAGTAAGCTACTATAGACTTGGTGTAGGAAGGACCAGCCATTCCATAGTCTTGGGAATGGTTCAAGTCCGGCGCCAATTTGATCTTTTTCATAAGCCTTGATGAGATTACATTGATGGCCGATCCTGTATCAATAATAGCCAAAACTTTCACCTTATGCATGATGACTTCCACCCAGGTTACATCAGAGCCAAAGTTTGGGATTGAAAACACCAAGGGAATGATTGATTGAAATGAATTAGAAGAAGAACAAACATAAATTAAGTAGAAATGGTATATTTGTTGGCTAATTCATCAGAAACATCAAGCTCACCAGGAGCGGAGATCACATAACAATCAGTAGATGGGGTAAAAGATTTTAATGGAGGCACAGGAGGTAGGTCAGCACAGGGAGCCTCATGCCCTATGCTGACTCCTCTTTTTTTTGACTCCTCCGCTTGCTTTTTCCAACATTGAGATACCACATGACTCACGAGACCACAATAAGAGCATGGCTCCTTCTTTGGTTTAGACTTGGGCTTAGGTGGCATCACATGGATATAAGAACGTGGGTTATTTGTGGAGGTTGGTGTACCACAACATTGGGAATCTCCATGAGAGCTTCCTTGATGTCAATAATAGATCAGAAATTTCTCTTAAGTGATTTCAAATGCAGTAGTAACTGAGTGCAAGAAGCAAACGCACTCATTACAGCTGATATAGCATCATCTACTGTAATCCAGTTGCAAGTGGCAAGAGTTTGGGCTTCATGGTAGAATCTTTTAGCGAAATCTTGGATGGACTCTCCACGTTTGATTTGAATACTCATAAAGGCTTGCTTTTGGTTTGAGAGGATTTGATCACTCCTAAATTCCTTAATAAGGGCGGTCTTCACTTGAGCCCAAGTATTGCAAACCTTCAAGTGAAGTACCATGATTTCTTGCACAAACCAGCTTAGGCAGGAGGTAATATGCCGGACCTTCTGTTGATTGGATGCCCCATCCATAGCATACTCATAGACAAAGAGGAATGAATAGATGCTACCTTCACCTGGCTCAAACTTGTCCTTAAAGGTAGGTTTAAAGGTAGTGGTTTCGTTGCTCAAAACATGTACACCCAATACCAAGATTGGCTCAGCTTCAGAGGGATCTGATTCTGGGATATGAACTTGAGAGGGGATTTGGTCAACTTGTTGCCTTAGATGATTGAGGTCCTCTTGTATATTATGAACCCATTGAGCAAGATGATCATTTGCAGGTTGTAGATTCCAGTTTGAAATTGCAGTTATCATTTCAGCCTGCTTATTTTCAATTAGCCCACATTGGCTAGATAGCTGTTCAATGGAAGCATTTAGACTTGCAAACTGGGTTTCTTGTGTAGTTTGATTAGCATTGCATAGGCAATGGGCATTATCCATGCCATCCAATAAGTTGGTTAATGAGTAAATGGGGTCAGTTGAGAGGCCTTCTAGGGACAAGAAACACCCTTGAGCGATGGCTTGGATTTGTGTTTTTAATGCTTGTACTTGTGATACTAGGAGCATCAAAGATTCAGAAT
The DNA here is from genome assembly GCA_022478985.1 of Massospora cicadina. Taxonomy (NCBI): domain Eukaryota; kingdom Fungi; phylum Entomophthoromycota; class Entomophthoromycetes; order Entomophthorales; family Entomophthoraceae; genus Massospora; species Massospora cicadina. Next base: position 73,491 of record JAKSZP010002689.1, read on the forward strand.
TGGACATTGGAAGCAAGGAGCCAGGGGAACCTGGAGGTCTCAGGGGTCCTTGTGACCCATCTCTACCTGTTGGTCCCGGTGGGCCTTGTTGACCCACTGGACCAGGGGGACCACATTCACCAGGAGGTCCCAGGGTTACCGATGGAGAGCTAGGTGGTCCCAGCGGTCCAGGAGGACCAACAGGGTCAGGTTCACCTTCTCTGATATTACCCACTACTTGGACAAGATGTTGGGTTAGCCCGTTGAGCTCCCCCAAGCTCTTCTCATGTTTGGCCCAAAGCTGATCCAGTTGTATCTTAATCTCATCCTCCAAGGAGGTAATATGGTGGTGAATAAGGTTAGTGGCATTCCTAATTTGCTGAGATACTTCTTGTACAATGTATCCCACAACTCCATCATCGATTCTCACTAACTGGTTATAAATATTGTTGATTTCTCTTCTATTATCAAGAATGGCCTCCTGATTATCCCTTCCAAAGTTAGATGCCGTTTCATAAAATGAAGATAGTTGAGAGTGAAATTGTTGTGCTAGAGTCAACTGGCGCTGGATTTTGAGATGATGCAAACCCAAAATCTGGAGTATATGGTGAATAGCAGGATGTACGTAATGCCAGAGATACTGCTCAGTTCTAGCCAACCCAACTTCAGTAGGCTGTAAAACCGCTTGGTTATATAAGTTCATCATGTTTTCAGCAACCTTAGATGCTCGGTCACAATTAGGGTGAGCACCAGGCTGAATAGCCCCCATATCAAGCTTTTAACGGTTTCTTCAACATTTGCGGCTTAAATTTGATAATCAGATTGGTCAGGGCCCTCGATGGCCAAGTCCATTAAAGCTTGAAATTGTAGATTATTGGTAGTAACAGAAGGCATCTCTTGCTTGTTGGAGTGTAACCATCAGGTAATACTCATTTATTCCTCAGAAGAGGGGCTTTCTTTACTAGATATATTTATGGTTGTGAAAGTATGTTTTCACCAGGTAGCCTCAGAAGCAGACCTGGCAGGGAGCACCAGTATTGGAATTTTGTGAGAAATTGTGATAAGCAGGTGCTATGAAGGTTACAAAATTATTAGTTCTGTGGCTCTATTGAATATTGACTCAATTGCAATGAAGTTCTTAGTTCCGTTGCTATAGTGATTCCAATAGGAAATACAGAATCCTGTATGAAAAGTGACCAAAATTATGCTATTCAAGACAAAAATAGAGGTAGTTTATTAGTTAGAAAATGAGGGATATTTATAGGGGTAGATTTAGTAGGTAGGTGTGAGGATTTTTGAGGTGCACCTAAGGTAAGATCTTTCCTATTAGATGACCAATATTGCTGATTATTAAGGCCATACATATGATGGCTAGATTTGATAATATTCTTATTTGATGAGTCCGATCCTCTTATATGATTTTCAGCCTCATGAGATATCTTAACATCATCCTTCAAAGAAAGTTGATAACTTCAAAGGGTGGAGCGTCAGTCCAACCTAATAAGGATATCTCTGATGTATATTTTATAATCTTATTGGACTGAGATATTGAATCTTGGTCTATAGTAAATTTGGTCATTGTGGATGAATCCCCAACACCAAATATTGAGTATAATATCTTTGATGCTATATTTCAATTGGCAAGATAATCTGGGTTACCTAAGTCAGATTGGCCCAGTTTGCCTATAATAACTACTATCAGTCATTGACAGGGATGACATCATTCTTTGTGAACTATGGATCAAAACCGGCGTTGGATGGGGGATCAGGTGGCGGAGTATGCCAGGGGGCAGACAAATTATCCCACAGAATGGACATCAGGAAGAAGTTATGAAACAACCTTGAGTGCGCCACAGCATGGCAGAAGCGGTATGCAGATTAATGGAGAGCACTGGACCCATTGTTCACTTCAGGAGATTAGGATTTTGGTGGCAGCAAAAAAATATGTGGTGCCTGTGAAGAGCTGAACTCTTGGACCAAAGTTCTTGGGACTATATAAAAATGATCCAGGTTATCAACAATGTTGCATTTGAATTTAACCTTTTGGAAGGGTCAAGGGCCCATCCAGTTATCCATAGCTCACAGCTTCAGGTATTCTGGGGACAGGGACCAGAATGGCCTGAGCCACTGATCTCATGAGAGGAGGATAACCAGGAATATGAGGTCAAACAAATCCTAAATGAGTGATGGGTGAGGGGTCAACAGCAATTTATGGTAAAGTGGAGAGAGTATCTGGTGGAGAAAGCAACCTGGAAAATGCCAGAAGAGTGTGCACGCTGTCCAGAGAAGATCTAGGAATTCTTGGATTTTCAGGGGGGTGATGTGACAGACCAGGCGGCCTGATCTGCACATTGACCTCATTAATAAAGTTTCAGATTTGCCTGCAAATCTGGAGGTCAAGTTTAAAGGGTTTGAGCAGTCAGAAAGACAATTTAAGACAGAAATTGTAGGTAAGGATTTGAGGATTCAAGAATGAGGGCTGATCTGGCGTATCAAATGACAGGAGTCTTGAATCCTCTGAAATTTTATAATTGGGGATGTGAGGCTTGAATGAGTGATAATTTGGATATTGCTCAAAAGCCAAATCTTAGGATTCTAATTATTTAAACGTTGCAAACACTTTAAAATGAGAAAATGGCAACTAAAAATACAGTATCGTTTTCTCAGAAAAATCTCAATAAAGTTGTCAACGTTATTGCTTAAAATTAGTTTTAAAGTTATTCAAAATATATTATTCAAATCAACCAGAATTCATGAGCTTGACTAGTGAGCTAGGCCAGGCGTTGGCTTTATTTGTGGCCCTGTCATAGAGTCAGATTTTGCTGCTTGCATACAGCATCACCAGAACCATGGTCTGTAAATATATCACAAATTCTGGTAATGGCATGCAGGTTTGGGGATGTTTCTCTGCAGGGTTGTCAATCATGTGATCAATGACGGCTTGTACTGCCCAACTCCTTCATTGCATACTGGCGCAAACCCACATGTTACAAACCTAGGTGCATCTTCTTATGTTATTCAGATTATATTTAGAGTCTTTTTGATTCTTTGAAGCATTGCTTACTAGTTTAATAAGTTAAAATAGCATTAGCAGCTGAGAGTTGTCAAAATAATATGATATTTGCCTTAGTGATTTTGTTGTTGAGCCATGCAAATTATGTACAATTATATAATTAAATGCTCCAAATAATATGTGTTATGTAAAATGTGTTGAATACCTAAAGCAGAGTAGCTATAGCTGTATCAGTGCTATTAGTGTAGAAAATTGCTATATAATATATGTAATTTAGTCACTACAAGTACAATGTAAAAAATTTATAAAGGACCAAGGAATTGTCACAAATATGTATTGGTTCCTCTCTTTTATACATTTTTATTCAATTACTAAAATTCATTATTTTAAAATCTAGTTGGACACAGCGGGGCTTCTTGAGCCTTTTTACCTAATAATTTTATGATATCTGAAAAATAAAAATATTGGCAAAGTTTCATCATGGGAGACTGCGCACATGCTGGTGCTGTCTGCAAAACTAAACATGACAGTAGGTAGCAAAATTTGGCCCCCATATCTTATTAAAGTAAGACCTTAGGGGCCAAGGTTGTGCAGCTAGATATATAAACACTCCTCATTGCATAGACTTGCAAATATTTTCCAGAAAGTGTCTTTAAAATCCTAATATATAAAAGAGAATGGTGTTAAATTTAGAATAAAGCAGATATAGCTAACGCTAATCTGATGGTGAAATATCTTACATTAATATGAGAGAAACAAATAACTACTTTAATTAATGCAATGGATTCTAGTGTGCAAAGTAAGGATATCAACCTTTAATTGTTAGAAGTTTAACGTTACTTTTTAGGATTAAACAAATTTTGATCAATGCTATCTTAAAGAGGTGTCTAGTTTATTGTAATTAAGGTTTAAGTAAAAACACAAAAGTAAGTTATCTTTGACTCATTTATTATTTTATGAAAATAACTTTTATAGCTTTTATTTGTATCTAAACTTATATAATCAAGAATCTAAAATCATTTAATTAGTATAAGAATCCGTATCTAGTTTCTGTACTTAACCATGTATTTAAAAAAGATACCACACCAACCACATAAATTTGTTTTATACATTCTTAAAAATATTTGCTGGCAGCATGAAGCATCAATAGACTAAATCCTGCTTATATAGTACCTATAAATTATGTTTTTCATCTAATTATTTTTATAGAAAGTTAAGCTAGGCATTAAGTTTAGTTTCCTCTTAAAATTTTAAAGGTAATCTTTTTAATAATAAATATGCTAAAATGCTATATCTAAGGATAAGATATCACAATAAAAGTTGCGAGCCTCGCAAAGTTAGGTCCGTGGTTAAATTTCAGTGGAAAATTTACTACGGAACAAATAATTATGTCGGTTGGATACACGTAAAGCTAAGTAACAAATAACTAAGTAGAATATAGATTTCCATGTCGCTGGAACAAAAGGCTTCTCCAGTGTTTTCTAAATATTACCTTTTTAAATAATTGATGCAGCTGTTTGTCTCAAGGTCAACTTGCGATATCAATGTAAAATTATGCGACGTGAAAGGAGATAAGCCATATTTGGGTTGCATAAATGGTGAATTTATTTGTAATTTGTAAGGAAAGAAAAATTTTGAGGCGAGTAGACTTTGGGATAAAATTATTAGACCGAGTCTTAGCGATGCGCAAAAACAACCCCGCACACTACGGGTTGTGATAAAAATCGGTTTTTTTTTGAAAAGCTCCAAATTGTTATTGCAAAGTATAAAAGGAGAATATGTAAAATAGTAAATCGCTGAAGGGATTCCGCACTAGGGTAGCCATCATTTACAAGTAGGTTATAAAGCACACATATCTAAATTGTAATCAACGACCTATTGATACAAAGTTAAATAATCTACGTTTGAACTCAAAATTTATCGAAATAATCAAATTCATTTAATAAATGCTAGACATTAGAAATTAGAAACGTGAGGCTAACTATAAAGAAGGGATTTTAACTGAAGCAAGTAGCTCAACTAAAACTCTTCCAAGATGATCAAAGTCATATAAAGTTAAAAAAATCTGGGACGATATTCTAATCCAGCAGCGACTCAGGTAAGCATAAAATTTTACCCGAAAACCGTACCGCTCCCATAAAAGCTTTTCATAGCGTAGTAAATCAACTTTATACCCAAGCTTGATCGGAAGTTCAACGTTGACCATAAAGCCTGTTTGAGCTTTACTTCCAAGAACTCTAGACTTTAAAGCTGTGGCGACTCTTTGACCACCTTTCCACGCAAGCTCGTGAATGTAAGCCCTCACCGCGCTGTCACCTAAATCCAACCGAAATTTCAGGGCATCAATAGAGGTGAGCCAACAAGTGACATCAATCGTGCCGGGCCAAGAAAAAGTTTCCTTGAACTTTTTTGCGCCATATCCAAAGGTTATAACGCTAGGGTAGAGAGCGTGCTGGACATGACTTTTAGCAAATAGGATAGCGCAGGGGCGGTAAGCATAACCCCATTTATGCAAATTAGTTACGAAATAATCTGCATGGGTTGTATTTAAATTGAGGTCGATTTGCCCAAATGCATGCGCGCCATCAACTAAGACAAGTGCGCCGTGGGCCTTGAGCATCTTTGCGAGCTGCTCATAAGGAAGGATTAAGCCGGGAACAGAAGAGATTGCATCAATAATGGCGACCTTGATTCGTTTTCCCTGACCTTCGAGATCCATCAAAGCTTTCTGAACTGCTTTCAAAAGCGTCTCATCAGGGCCAGGAAGATACTCAACGCAAACCAACTCGACCCCGTTCTCTTCGTGAAGGAAATCTATGAGAATTTTGACGCCAGCATAAACTGTTGAAAAAAAGAGCAAAATATCTCCTTTAGAAAGGTTCAAGCTTCGAAGGACGATATTTATACCCTGACTTGCGTTGTGTACAAAATTGATGTTGTCTTTATCAGTTCCCAAATAGGCTGCAATGGGAGTGAGTGCCTTTTCTAATGCTTCCGTAAGGTTTGTTTTTAGATGGAGATCCGGATGGGACTCAAAAAGATCCAGCCACCGAATCCGCGATTCTCTTACCACTTTAGGAACAACGCCAAAGCTCCCGCTGTTGAAATGGGTCAACTGGGGGTCAAGAAGAAAATATTGAAGCATGCGTTTGCCAAAAATCTCATCTCCAGGTAACCCATCAGATTTACTCTGCTTGGCGTCCATAATAAATTTCTCCAACTTTAATTCAAAGATGTAAAAAACACTCCTCTATAAACATTTAATCAACCACTTTGAAAGAATAGCATCCAAACAATCGCTTATAAGACGAAAATAGACTAAGTAGGTAAATATAAAGTATAGCATACAGTTGCAAATTTAAATTAAATTGCTTTCTGAATTAATTGTCTTGTTAAAGATATCGTGTGATAAATACCCTAAGGCAACATACTACCTAAAACTCTTGACAAAGCTTACTTTTAGTGAACATAAAAATTATAAAACCAAGCCTAAATTTATTTTTTAGGAAAATTTACTCTCTTTCATAGCAATAGTTGCAAGTGAAATATTTTAATAAGACACGACTTTATTTTAACTTGGGACGTTAAAATAAACCCCATTTTAACTAATTCAAACTTAAAAGTTAGCCAACAAAAACCAAACTATTTTTATTGGTTCCTCTTACAAAAAGTGTTAGTTCAATATAAAATATCTATGGGTTCAATGCAGATGCTATCAGTTTAAAAAAGTAAAAGTTTATAAAAGTAAAAGAGTCAACATCCCGGACCATCTAGTACTAAAAAAAAGAGTCAACATCCCGAAGACTTGGGCATCTTTTAATGCTAGAAAGATTTATTTTTAAAGAGCAAATGTTTTTAATAAAAATAAAGGGCACTTTTCTCAATAAAAAATCTGATTCTGTTTAGTAATCACTAAGTAAAAGCACTAGCACTTCACTGGCAATCCTATTTCTGTCTAAAATATACTGGAGAAAATAAATTACCTATTAGATAAAAATATCAGTTAAGCACGCTACGTCCCTTTTAGCATGGACTTCAAAAGCGCTAATTTGTATATAAACTAAAAATTCGCGTGACGTATTTAGAATTTACATTGGTGACATCACCCCTTTATTATATGTTTGCAGTTACTTATAAAAAAAGAAAAGTATTTAATTCTAGTAGAAATGAGGTTACTTATTACAACTAATTTTACAAGGTCCACCATGAAACCATTTTTATGTAAAATTTAAATTGGACGTTTAAAATCCGAACTTGACATTCAAGATACTAATCCATTTAAGGAACTTTTAATCATAAGCAAGTACAAGTCAAGGTATTCAAAAAAGATTTTGGGAAAAAGAACCTCCTTTAAAAAAAGCTCTAAAAAGTATGAAATAATTGAGAAATTAAGCCTACTCAATAAACCCCTTTTTGAAGTCGGCGCCATATTTTAAACTGATTATAGAATTTTGCTCATAAATACAAATTATCTTATGTCTGGATTGGGTCCAAGTGTAAACTATAAGCAACTTAGAATAAATAGTACTGAGTATATAAATTATAAATACCTATTATAAGTCAGTTAAATACGGCACTGACTTCAAAAAGGGGATTATTGAGTAGGCTTAATTTCTCAATTTCATACTTTTTAGAGCTTTTTTAAAGGAGGTTCTTTTTTTCCCCAAAAAAATTTTCAAGAAGCTTCATTTTTCCCAAAAAAAACTTTATCCCCACTCTTTTCCCCTCAAAAAAGTAGTGTATTTTTCAAAGTGGCTCTTTTTCCTACTTTTATTAAATATTACTATCTCTATATATTATTTTTGCCCCCATACTATTTCTCTATAAAATTAAAACTCATTGTATATCTATTATCTATATTATCTTACAAACAAATATTCTAATAACTCATTTTATTAAATTTAGTTGATTTTATTGGTCAAATTATACTAAATTTACTGATACTATCTACAATACTTCATTTTATTAAATTTAGATGATTTTATTGGTCAACTTATACCAAATTTACTGATTGCCATCTGCAGTAATTCGTTTTATTAGATTTGGTTGCTTTTATTAGTCAATCTATGTAAATTTATTGATTGCTATCTAAAATAATTCATCTTTGTTAAATTTAGATGAGTTTATTGGTCAAATTATGCAAAAATGATAGCTATCTATAATGATTTAAGCTCTTCCCGCTATGAGCTCATACTGACTGAATTTTGAGCATCTCCAGCCATAGGACATATCAAGTGCTTCAAAGCTATCGCTTCACCGATGCCGGAATTAAGTTTATCCAGCGATGAACTCTGGTTTCACAATAGGCTCCATCGCTTCTGAGCCCGTTTTGATATACTTACAAAATTAATGGGCAGATACTTGACCAACACTTACAAAAGTAAAATGGGACCTAAGTTGGAGCATCCTCGATTTTTGGAGATGATCATCCAAATTGGTCCAGTATTTTCAGAGTTATGCGCGAACAAACAGAAAAAAAGAAAACTACAGGTTGAATTGAGAACCTTCTCCTTTTTCAAAGTCAGTTAAAAAACTATGTACAGCTGTTTTAATAGAATTGTTGAGAAATTGGTATGGCTGGCCGATAAGTCCTAATTAGTGGATTGTATCTTAATTGTTGGAGGGGATTCGAACTTGTATAGTCAATTCGGCGAATAGAGTGAATTCCGCCGGAGCCTCAATGTTGAGGCGAAACCAGACAAGTTCCGCCGAATGATTAATAGCTAAGCAGAAGAGTCGGAATTTGCCCAAGCAATGAAGATATGAGTGGGATGGGAAGATAAAAAAGGGGTCTGTTTTTGAAGGGCGAGGAGGAGAGTGAATAGTAAGAAGAAAAAGTGCACACAGAAAGATTCTGCTGGTTGTATTTTATTAAATAAAGTAGTGTGGTTGAGGCAATTGCCTCCTCTTATTTTTAATTTTCATTCGAGGTGGGCTGACCTGGGGATGATACTGCACTGATTAAGGGAAAAATTGAATGAATGGGAAAGGAGGATAAGATCTGGAAAACCTCCATGTGCAGCGTATGATAGGCCAGGAACTCCTGGACCACCTTTGCTATTTGCTATTGTGGGATCCACCAATAGTTACCACAAATTATTCTTAAAATATATGAAACTTACTTTTTAAATTAAAAGTAATAATAAACACTTTTTAAAGTTTTTTATCTTTTTTATTGTTTATGCGGGGCAAGCCAAAAAGCTCTCTATTTGATACTAGATTTCATATTTAAACGAGTTCGAATCTTGGGGCCATGGGAATTTGAGGCTATAGTATTAAAAAGCTGAGTTATCCAAATTAGGAAAGTTAGGCTTTCAGCCTATCAGAATGAGGGTAAATATTTTGTGGCAAAACCAACCCGTGTGGTAATGATTTGATAAATTGTACCCAATCACCGGTGGGTAAAATCTTCTCATCTCAGGGGAGAACAGACCCATGTGGTAATAATTTGTTAAATTGCACCCAATCACTGGTGGGTAAAATCTTCTCACCTCAGGGGAGAACAGCCCCATGTGGTAATAGACACCTCAAATTTGGCCAAGGAGTTGGAGCAATCCTACTATCAGTTCTTACCTTATTAAACCAATTTTGCTTATAAAATGGATTTTCCCAATGGATAGGGTTCCACCATGAATTCACCAAGGTCTTTTCACTATTGGTACTCATATCCTTGTTAACTATAATATTATTTGAAGATCAAATATATAATTGGCTGATCATTGTAATAGATTTGGGGGCATTCTTACCTCCAACATTCTTTTTCAAAAGTTGAGAAGGAGAATGTCTGACAGCTATCTCAGTTCAGGGCATTGGTGCGTAACACCAATGCAGTCATAGTTGTCCCCTACACAAAGTTTGTGTATTGGAATCAAATTTGGGGAGGCAGTGGTAGAGGGTCTATATCCTACCACTGGAGTATCCTCCCTTGCAATTGCCTCCTCTTATTTAAAGATTATTAAGTTTAATTGGAAGACCAACAATCTCCATATTGTTTGTCTGTTGCTCAGTGGACTCAACCCTGTACAACTCCTACAGCATATCTCAAGTATATTGCCAAATTTATAACAATGTTTCTCACTATAGGAGCCCATTGATCAACACACCAAAAAGTTCCATATTTGCCAGTTTTGATGCAACAGCTCCACTTGATGGGGTACTTCCCCAGTTTATCAAGTTATCCTAATATGTAAAACTAAAACTTGTTTTAGATACCCTACTCCAGATGCAGAAAATGCTTTTTCAAGAAAATAAGGATATAATGGATCAGATTGACAAGGCCTTCTGACAACTGAACTTGGAATGTTGGCATGCCAGCCAGCTTGCTGACTGCTTGTATGACACTACAGAGTGGCTACACTATGCAGAGTGAAAAATTGGTCAGTGTTGCTATGGAGGGGAGTTCTGCATCGATAGGCTGCCCCCATTTAACCATGATGGAAACCTATACTGGTTTTTCAAGCAGTTTTAATTTGCAGTGGAGGAGGCTTCAGACTGGCGTAAGTCCAAGTTGTTGATTTCCACCTTGGATGTTAGAAGCACTGATCAAGTTACATTCTATCTCCCAAATAGCTTGTGACCTATCAGGAGGTGAAGGACACAGTGCTGTGGTTATTTGGCAGTGTAGCAAAGATGTCACAATGAAAGGGTGAATTTATAACTATTGGGTTTCAGCAGGACGAGTTGCTCACAGAGTTTTCTGACTACTTCACTGCTGAAGCACATGTTTTAATAGGAGCAGGTATATTATCCAAGGTGATGTGGGGGTTTCTTTGACAGCTCAAGTGAAGCCATACCATGAACTCTTTAATACTATGGCAGCAGTCTTGCAGGATGATGTACCCCTGCTTAAAATTTTCAATTAGTTACATTGTCTATCTGTCACTTTTAGCACTCCAACTTGGAACAGAAAGCCCCTATGGCCACTAATAAATCCCCATCAGGAACTAAATGACAGCAACTCAGTTATATTCTGTTGAGTAATACTTGACCATTTAACATTTAGATGGGTCCTTCATGGCTTTCTTATACTCAATTGGCTCATCCTTATCCAAATTACAATCCATTGTTTAACTTTCAATCTAGACCTTTGGGGGTGGTACAGAGATGAGAGCCGTTTATGAATGCTTGTTTCTCATGCGGCCAAAAAGACCATTATGTGGCTAGTTACCCTGGCAACCTGAATGTTTATGCAGTACTAACCCTGATTGACAGGTAAAAGTTTGAGTGGAGTAGAGATGGTCTGCTCTACTTCCACTAATCCAAGATTTATTTGTCCCTGATGATTCCAATGAGTCATTTTGTGTCAGTCCCAGCACTCACCCTGATGATTTATTATATCAAAAATCCCCTATGATATCTCAATCTATAAGTGAGAGAGAAATCATAATAATACAGCTTCAGAGTTCTACCATAAGGTATAAAATCGTACACCTGGAAAATCCTTTAGCAAATTAGTACAGTTGAAGCAGGACCCTCACCAAATGTCACAGCTCTAGAGGGGGTGGAAGTGGCAATTCCAAAAGAATAAATTGACCAGAAGTATCCTCATGTTGGCACCGGTATTCTTGCTTTTCTGGATAACTGAAAGCCCTTGGATATTCATGTAATAAACACTAACATTTCTTTGTATTCAGAGTATATCTAATGTAGTATTTTTGTACAAAATGCCAAAATTTGGGTAATTATAGATACTGGCGCTCCCATCAATATAATATCCACCAAGCTCATGGCTAAGCTTCCACTGAAGCCTGATGTGGAAAACTGAGTAGTTTATGGTACTGTAGGGTCCCAAAGCACTGTTTTGGAGGGTGCTTACAGTGCGTTGCCTCTAAAATTTGGGTCACTCAGTGCATCTTCCCCAGTGGTGGTTCTGCCCAACAATAATTATGATATGTTGATTGGAGCTGCATCCATGTGGCAATTTGGGGCGGTGATCAATATGGGAGAAGAAACCTTTAATACTTTGGTCCAACGGATCCCCATCTATTTTACCTCTAATGGAGTCCTGAAGGGCCCAATCCGCTCCAGTCAAATTAATCTTGTGTATAGAAACTGTTCGATTTCTGTTCAGTATTGGAAGATAAAGCAGAGGATCAGGGCTCTGCTTACCCAGATTTATGATTATGACGGAATTCTGCTCTGGGCTGCAAATGCTCTTAGTATACCTGCTGAGCATCAAGCCATAGTAGGGACGGAGCTCAAGGTAGATGTCCCTGAAGGGCTATATGAAGAAATTGTGGGGCCCTACCAGCAATCCTGTCTCAAACCCTATGTGGCTCCTGGGCTTCTGTTACCAGGGAAGAGGAAGTTAAGGTGTTAATAGCAAGCCTACATATGGAGTCTATGATGGTCAAAAGGCACCAAGTAGTAGTTTATTTTCACCTGACTCTTATTGATGAGGTGCACTTTATTTATTTTTTGGGTCTTGGGAGGACCTCAGCCTTCTGTAAGAACCTCATCCAGCATAATGACCGTGGTTCCACATGAGGCCTTAGCTGGCTGTTGGAGGAACGGAAAGATAGGGTGATGGCGCTGTTTGAAACATACTGAGGAATTTTCACGTCTGATTACCACAATTTAGGAAGTTTACATGGAATTGTGCATCATGTGGATATGGATATTACCCTCCCATCTGGTTACAGCCTATTCATCACTTGAGAGCTGCAGAAGAAGTTGTATCTGAGGAGATGGACAAATTGATTGAACGGGGGATGTTAGTGCCATTGAAGAGTCTCTGGGCGTCACCGGTGCTAATTGTCAAGAAAAAGGATGGCACTAACTGAGTAGTAATTAAATACTGTAAGCTTAATAGCATCACAAAAAAGATTTGTATCCACTTCTGTGAATCAATTATGCTCTAGATTGGTTGGACGGTGCCAGTTATTTTTCCGCTATGGATTTGATATCTAGGCACTGGAAAATTGAGTTACCAGTGGCGGAACAGGAGAAGTTCACTATAATCACCTTAAAAGGGTTTTAGTCTACACATATGACACAGGGTTTGTGCAAAGCCCCAGCTACGTTTTAGAAGGCTATGGACACCATATTGGTGGACCTGGCGCTAGCCTGCGTTCTAGTCTACCACAACAATATCAATGTGCTCTCCGTTCACAAAGCATCTAGACCACTTAGAACAAGTGTTCCACTGACTTTCTAATGCTAACACAAAAATTAAGCCTTGGAAATGCCACTTTTTTAAGGAGCAAATGGAATACCTCAGGTTTTTGATAGACTCAAAAGGGCTTAAACTTCAGCCAGCCAAGGTGAAAGCTATACGTAAGATGACTTGGCCCAGTAAAATAGAGATATCCAGGTTTTTTGGGGATGGTCGGTGTCAAGAAAATGATATGACTGGAAAATAAGCTATACATTCTGGCATATTGTAAATTAGAGTTGAGGCGAACCTTTAGATTGAGAGGAAAAAATATTAATGTGAAGTGAATCAATCTTAGCCTTGATAGTTCAACAAATTAAAGGAATTCCGCTGAAACCTTAAGATAGATGAAAGCTCCTAAAATGGAACAAATAGAAGATTATTAAGTAGAGGGTGGATTTGACTTAGAATACTGAGATAAGACTTGAGTGGAAGGATGAGAGGGAGGTTTTTTAGTAGTCTGCAGATAAGTTCTGCATTTATTATAATAAACGTGTTGATTGGGGCAATTGCTCCATATTTTATATGATCAGGTTTTATTGGGGATTAGCAATCTGCATATCGGCAATTCCATTCTCAGTGGCTAGTACCCTGTGCAAATCAGCTTGGCAGATTTAACCCGTATTACCAAAAAATTAACAGTGGTGCTCACTACAGGGGCCACTTGTCAACTGTAGCATATCAACACTAGGTCATCATGGCAAGCCCTCACTTGTTATGCCAAAACCTGAACAGATTTCATGCTCAATATGCTGAGGAAGCTAGGAGAGCATCCAACAAAGAACTGACAGTTTTCATGGTGATGGAGTTAGGTGAATGGCACTATGATTGAATTTCAGTTAGGAACTTGTCCTGCGTTGGCGGCAGATCAACAGGGCCAGTCTACAAACGTGACACCTCAGCAGTTACAGGGGATTATAGAATGGCTTTTGCGGGAGTACCAACTTTATGAAGATGAGGCGGGGGAGCATGCTCTGAGCTTATTCTACAATCAATGGGATTAAGAAACCCGTTTATGCATTGTATATGTCCTATCTTAATGCAACTACCATGGGGCTGTCTTGCCAGCTTGGTACCCATGGAACCAATAGATATTTGGTTGCATACGCGCAGCTGTTGATCTGCCAGCTACTGCATGTTCTGGCCTGCCACAACATTGAGATTGGGGACGTCATGCAGTTTTTTCAAGAACAGCAGAACATTACTCGCCTTCTATTTGACTGCCTTGATCACTCTTTCTTGAAGGTTCAGGGGGCACTTTTGCAGGTGGACAACCTTTTTGTGGGCGTCCGCTGTTTCTTGGACAAATTGGTTCCCCAGTTGAATCAGGAGTTACCTCGAGTGATAGAAGAATTATTAGACTGGTGTGGGTTTTTGGTTGAATGGATTCAGGATGCCAATACGTTGGGTAGTAACACCAAGTGGTTTATGATGGACCTAGTGGAATGGGCTGAAGTGATTGAAGCAGTGATGGCTCAGATTAGAGACAGGGTTACCCTGACAGAGCGGCGGATAACAGATCACGTTGACTCTGTGGCATCCAAATTTAGTCAAATTCACATTGAGCAGAGTAACCAGAGGATGACTGACCATATGACCAGCTCTTTTTTGGCGTCCTCAGAATATTGCCAGCTGCTGGGTTGGATTACTCAATTGGAAAGTGTTAGTCAGGAAGATCAGAGCCTAGCCATTACCCTCTTGTTCATTGATATGGTGGAGTATGCGGATATGTGAGTGCATTTGGATACCCTTCAATGAGACAATAAGGAACTGGTTTGAGAATGAGCCGCCCTCGTTAATCAAGTAGATGAAGCAAACTGACAAGTGCGGGACACTGGATGGCAGAATGCAAGAATGCAGGGCACATTGGAAGATGTTTTTTCACAGCTTCAGGAAACGGAGCGTAAACTGGACTCTGAGCAGGAATTCAACCACAAATTGCAAAGTCAGTTTGAAGAGCTTCAACAGAAGGTGCAAGATGGCTTGTGTTGGTGCTATTTGGTTAAAGCTGAGCAAATAATAGATGAACATTTTGCTGAACAGCTTGGTAAAGGAGAAAAAGGCGCAGTCAATGGTGAGTTGGGAAAAGATTACTATGGATTGACCAGCAAGTATCCCTCAGGGGTCACAGCAGTCCCTCCTCACAATCCTACTTCTTCCCAGTCCACTTTGGCGGATTTACATCCATTCACATGACCTTACGCTAGTTCCCAAGGGGATGTTTTCCTCAGTTGTTTGGAACCTGTTTCAGCTGTTCCTTGTGCCTGGAGTCCAGAGCAAAGTTAATTTGTTTACATTGAGAAGTTACACCCTTTAGTCATGATGGGAACATGCAAAGATATTTCAAATGGTTCAAATTCACCGTGGAAGGGGCATCAGATTAGCAGAAAGTGAAACTGTTGCTTTCCACTTTGGATGTGGAGAGCGCAAACCGCCTCACCTGTTACCTTTAAAATAGTTGCGTATCTTATCAGGAGGGGAAGGAGACTCTGCTCCATCTGTTTGGGGGTGCAGCTAAGATGGCGCAGCGCAAGGCCGACTTTATGATCATATAGTTTCAAAAGAACGAGTCCCTGGTGGAGTTTACAGAGTGATTCACAGCTGAAGCTCATGTGTTAGTAGGAGCCAATATTTTAACCACTGAGGATTTAAGCATAGCTTTGATGGTGGAAGTCAAACCATACTGTGAACTGCATAATGCTATGTCTCACATAATGGATGAAGATGTGAGGCTTCTTAAAATTGTGAACTCTTTGCGCCATCTCTCTGCCACATTCAGTGCTCCCAATTTGGAGTGGAAGGCTTTTGCTATTGCCGAGGCATACTCAGGATATGGAAAACAACGACCCAGTTATAAGCTATTGGGGAATATTCATCCACCTTATATTTTGGCAGATCTTTTTCGCCCTTCTTAAGCTCAGCCTCCCTGTCCCCAGACTAACTTCAATACTTTGGTTAACTTTTGATATGACCTTCAGGTGCAAACTATAGATGAGAGCCATTTATGAATGCTTGCTTTTTATGTGGACGAAAAGGGCATTATGCAGCTATTTGGCCAGTCAACCAGAAGTTGTGTGCGGTGCCATCTGGTATTATTGAGCAAGGAAAAGCTTAAGTGGAGTAGAGATGGGAAGTTTTACCTCTGCAAATTCAAATTTAATTGTCCCTAACGAATCCCAAGAGTCTTTTTGCATTGGGCTCAGAACCCAGCCTGACAACTTAATATATCAACAACCTCTGATGGATACCTCTGCTTTCATTCAAGAGAGCGACTATTCCCCATCAGGCTCTGAATTCTGCCAAGATGTGCAAAAGCTGTATGTATGGAAAATCCTGGAACAAAACGGCACAAGTGATGCTGAAACCTCAACGGACGCCACCTCTCATGTTGGGGTTAACATAGCCATTCCAGTAAAAAAATAGCTCAGGAGTATCCTTTTGTTGGTATGGGTATATCCTCTTTCCATAATAACAAAAATCCCTTGGACGCTCAAGTAATAAACACCAATGGTTCTTCTTATTTTGAGTGTACCTACTGTGATATTTTTGTACAGAACACAAAAATCCGAGCTATTATAGATACTGGTGCCTCAGTTAATATAATCTTCACCAAGCTTGTAGCCAAGCTTCCACTGAAGCATGATGTGGATCACAGAGTAGGCTATGGGACCGCGGGGGTACAGCGCACTGTGTCCAAAGAAGATTAAAACGCATTATCTTTGCAATTTGGTTTGGTTAGAGCTTCCACTCCAGCAGTGGTTTTGCCAAAGAGTAACTATGATATGCTGATTGGTGCTGCGTTCATGATGCAATTTGGAGCTGTGGTCAATATGGCAGAAGAAACCAATAGTATCTTGGGACAACAGATTCCCTTTTACTTTACCTCTAGCAGAATCCCAAAGGACCTGTTCCACTACAGTCAGATTAATCTAGCGTATAGTAATGGGGTAATTCCTGTCCAATATTGGTGAATGAAGCGGAGGACCAGAGCCCTCCCCAACCATATTTATGAGTACAAAGGTATTCCACTATAAGCTGCGAGCACTTTGAGCATACCTTCTGGTCATCAGGTTATAACTAGGGACTGAGCTCAAAATAGATGTCACTGAAGGGCTATATGGGGAAAAGTAGGACCCTACCAGCGATTGCAGCTTGAACCTCATGTGGCTCTGGGTCTACTGTTACCCAGAAATGGGGAAGCGAAGGTATTGCTAGTGAACCTACAGAAGGAGTTGATGACGATCCAAGGAACCAAGTGGTGCTATTTACATTTGGCCCCTATTGATGAGGTTCACCATATTCATGACTTTGGATCGTGAAAAGACTTTGGCCTACCAACAAATCCATCATTCAGCACAATGTCAGTGGTTCCAAGGGAAGCTCTAACTGGATTGTCAGAGGAACAAAAATATAAGGCAATAGCTTTATTTGAAAAATACTGAGACATTTTTGCCTCTGATGACCACAAATTGGGGTGCACCTGAGGAGTGGCGCATTGGGTAGATATGGGAGATGTCATGGTCAAATGAAATCATAGTGGGGACCAACACTAAGGATAAGGCTGGGCGCCAGGAGGCCCAGAAGGTGAAGCTTCAGGCCCTCCCTGACCTCAGGCACACACTAGACCAACGCTGGATACAAGCTAAATATGCCCAGGTTGGTACTAGTGAGGTGCCTAACGCCCAGCCCCTCACGTCAGCCCAGGCGTTAAAATGGACAGTTTACATAATGAATGCAGATGGTTCAATTCAGTTAGTTGAGGATTGGGGTTTTAAAACCCATTCCATTTATGAAATCACAAGTTCAGGTCAAATCCAACTTCAATAAATTACATGAGTGAAGTCAGTATCAGCATATTCTACCAATCTGGATGGTAGTGTTTACCTATTGGTGGGTCAGTGCTTAGGCCCACTTCACCAAACCCAATTCCCCCAACTTAGTTTAATTTTGCTTCACATGACCAACACTCCTTGTTGGTTGACTTCCCAATAAACATTTTCCCGTTTTTTCCCATTTTTCTAAGTTATCTCTAGCAAACCTGTGCGCGGACCTCTTTGAGGTCTTGCACTACGTTAACCACCTTCTTTTAAATTAAAATTAATTTTCAACTTGTGCACCGTTGGGTCGCCCAGATGCCCTCCAACCTGGGACGTTTACCCCTTTCCTCTTTATGCACCACATCATTTTTGGTCAGTTGTTTGCTAACATGATCACACTTTTTCCCTTTAGTTTTTTACCACTCCAGCACCCTCTGTTGGGCTCTAGTAACCTTGGTACTAATGGCTAGTTTCCATGAGTTGGCTCTGTGCATTGAGCACCACCACGCTGGAAACAGGAGAGTTATAGACACTCTCCTTACATTAGTCGACCAACCTCTTAAATCTATGTGCATGAACTTTTTCTGTGTGGAACTTTTCTGAAGTGGAAACAGTGGGCGCCAGCTGTGGTTAGCCACACCGCTGTTTCCTCCTTTTCCTGAAGGTTGTAGCAATTTGGCGTTATTATGGTTGCCTTCAACTAGAAAGTATTCACTCTTCATGCTCGTACCTGGTGGATATGGATGTTTCAAGGCTTGAAAGTTGTTTTTCCCAAACTTCTTGCCAAAATTATCAATTTCTATATCGATAAATGAGTTTTACATCGACAGTGCATTCAGATGATGCTGGCAGAATTTGCGCAGATGGTTCTGGGGGTGTTGGATTTGGATAACGTTGGGCCTTCCATTGCAGTTGGAGGAATAGGGTCGTTCGCGTCTAAAAACGCGTTTTATGACAAAAATCTTATCCAAACCTCTGAGCCGTTTATTAGCTTTTATGGCCTGGATGAGAACCCTATTCCAGTATGTCAAATAACCCCTGAGAACCCTCATTTGACCCCTACCATGATCCGTGGCACTCAGGAAGTGGAGAAAGAACTTCATTTTATATATGATAAAGTATATGCACCTGCAGAAGGCATGATGGGGTATGTGGCCTCAATAGTAAGAGTGGCCAACTATCCCTCCCCCTTCTATGGTTCCAAAACAGACCTTGATGGTGCGCTAGTGCCAGAGGATGAGTTTGTTGGTGATGTTCTGGCGCTTTCAGTTATTAATCAAGACCATTTTGGGTTCTTTCTACTGTCTGCTACCCTTTCATCCCCTTCAGGGAAATTCAGCACCACTGTACTGGTAGATACTGGCGCCTCTAATAACTTTATGGACCAAACCCTAGCCGAATACCTTGAGCTTAGTTACTTTTCAGGTGGTATGGTTAGGTGAGGGGCGTCCCAAGGTATTTATACTCTGAATATTATGGGGACAGTGGACTATCAGGTTGGCAAGTACCACTTGTCTGATCACTTCCAGGCTGTCAAAAACCTCTTGTTTCCTATCTTTTCGGGAGTGGAGTGGTGGTGGAAGTTTGACGTTAAAAAAAACTTGAAAGAAAATACCCTTTCCCTAACATTAAAGAATGGTTGCACCCTAGTTGTTCTTTTGTCTAAGGCTGACGCTCAGGGCACCTTGCCCCACGGGCACCACCTTCACCCTTTTAACCTTACGCCTTTTCTGAAGCCCTTAGAAGAAGTTCATATACCTTCTTGTTTGGAGGGGTTGGAATCCTCTTATGATTCAGCATCCGCTAGCGCACTCCCTGGGCACTCTGAGTTTGATTGTGACTTCAAGCTCACTGTGGATCTGGTGCGTATATCTTCCCCCATTTACCCATTGACTGTCCGTGAGGAAGAGGCGTTGGATGTGTGGGAGAAGCATCAGTTGGCCAAAGGTGCAATTTTTCAGCATACCTTCCCTGTATTCTCCCCACTTCTCTTTGTTGAGAAGTCTGATGGTACTCTACGCCCGTGCATAGACTATGGGAACCTCAATAATGTCACTGTACCAGATCTACATCCCATCCCTTTAGATTCACAGATTTCTCGCTATGTGGAGAAGGCGAAGGTCTTCTTCAATCTGGATTGCCTCAATTTATTCAATCAAATTTAATTAAAAAAGGTAAAGAGTGGTTAACCGCATTCCGTACCAGAAAAGGGATCTTCCAGTTTTGGGCCATGCCCTTTGGGCTTAAGAATGCCCCTGCTATCTTTCAACGCCACATTGATGCAGCGTTGGGGGACTTTTTAGGGGTATGAGCGGTTGCCTACATGGTCGACATTCTGGTGTTTTCCCCCAACTATGAGTCCCATGCAGTCCACCTTCTGCAAGTGGTGTAAAGGTTAAAGGCAGCCAGCCTTACACTGAAAATTAGCAAATGTGAATTTTTTAAGTCATGGGTCACTTTTTTTTGGCAACGTCATGTTTGACCAAGGACACATGATAACTCCAGACAAGGAGAAGGCTATTAATGAGTGGCCCACCCCCACCTCAGTCAAGGAATTGAGGAGCTTTTTGGGGATGTGTACGTTCCTCAAGAAGTTTATACCCAATCTTTGAGGTGGCAGCTCCCTTATACAAGGCTAGCGGTGCCAAGGTGCTTCAGTGGTCCCCCGTTTTGGAGGATGCTTTTCAAGCGGTAAAGTGCACCCTGTTGTCCACATCTATTCTTCGCCATGTCGACCCTTCAAAGGAGTTCATTGTGTCTACTGATGCCTCCAACTTTGCCATAGCAGCCGCCTTATTACAAGTAGGCAAAGATGGGATAGAGCATCCGGTGGGATATTTTTCTAGGAAAATGTCTTTGCCAGAGTTTTATTACGCTGTTTATGACAAGGAGTTACTAGAAGTGGTGGAGGCGCTAACATATTGGCGTCACCACTTTCATGGTTCTATCCAAATGTCCCACAATTGTACAGATCACCGTGCCTTGCTGTACTACCGCGCCCCTCATGTTCTAACCCCACGGCAGACCTGGTGGCATGAGACCCTTGCCCAATTTTCCTTTTCTTAGAATTCACCAAGGTCAAGGATAATGGTTTGGCGGATGCTTTAAGCCACAACCCTGCTTTAGCTCCTGATCAAAAGGAGGTAGAAGTCCACAACACATGTGATGATTCCTCCAAACAAAATTCTGTCTCAAATTCCCTCTCCCCTGGCCAACGGGCCAGCGCTTGCACCTCTGGAAAACGTGGAGGAATATAGTATGTTCATAAATGTTGTCCTTTCTCAGCTGCTGTCAGCTGAATATACTATTGTACTTTCAAAGAGCGATTTGAATCAAGAGGATCTATCCAGGGGTTATCATGTAAAGGATGAGATTTGTGGTTTCAGGGGTGCCTTTGGGTTCCTGCTGGACCACTGCGCCTGGAAATAGTTTAGGACCATCATGATGGACTCACAGTTGGTCACCTTGGTAAAGCAAAGGCGTTAGAGTTAATATGACGTATGTACAATTGGAAGGGCTTGCCTGCTCAGGTGAGGCGGTATTGTAAAGAGTACCTGATCTGCAATCAGATGAAACCCAATCGGTCACCTTTAGTGGGGTCGTTGGTACCCGTCCAAAAGGCTGAAGGGCCCTGGACTTCTCTATTGGTGGATTTCATTGTGGAACTACCTGTCTCTGATGGTTATGATGCCATCATGGTGGTGGTGGACCACTTTATGAAGTTCGCCCACTTTATTCCTTGCAGAATGACAATAACTGCGGCTGAGATGGCTAGGATCTTCATCACTCATGTGTTTGCACTTCATGGGATCCCCCAAGAAATTATTAGTGAATGGGGACCCCAGTTTACCTCTGTCTTTTGGGAAGAGTTGTGTAAGACTCTTCAGTTTCTCCCCTGCGTTTAACTGCCTATCACCCCCAATCAGATAGGCAGACTGAATGAGTGAACCAGTGCTTAGAACAGTTTCTGCGGTGTTACACTGCCGCGGATCAATCAGATTGGGGTTCTCACCTTCCTATGGCCCAATTTAGGTTCAACAACACTATGCATTCTTATATCAGTTGTTCCCCTTTTTTGCCAACCATGGCTTTAACCCCGCCTTTAACATGGAGCCCAGCTGTGGTTCTAAGGTTGAAGCGGTGGTGGACTTTGCCAAGGCTATCAAGAAGGTCCACCAAGGGGTTTCCACAAGTTTGGAGGCAGCAATGCAAGTTTATAAGGAGAACGCTTATGGTAAATGCCAAGTGGGTCCTGCGTATAAGGAAGGGGATCTTGTGATGCTTGATGCTCGTAACATCCCTATCAAGCAGCCATTCAAGAAGCTGAGACCAAAGAGGATTGGCCCCTACTACATTGTTAGAAAGGTGGGCCATGCCTCCTACCAGCTAGTTTTTCCCTCTTCATTTCAGATATTCTCTGTCTTCCATGAAAGCAAATTGACATTGTTTGAGGGCCCCCCACCAGAAACTTTAGAGGCATATCTCGTGGATGGGGCGCATAAGTGGGAAGTGGAAGAAATAGTTGCCTCCCGCCACATTAAAAGAAGTCCTAAGTGCCTGGTATCCTGGAAGGGCTTTGACGCTGCAGAGAACAGTTGGGTTCCAGCGCGTGACTGTGTTCATGCCAAGATCTGATTGAAGCCTTCCCTGAGCAGTTCCCCCAGGCTGCTGGATCTCAACCCAAACTAACCGTTGCCGCCATGAAGTTGGCTCCAGCACACAAGAACTTTTCCCTTGCGTATGCCCCTGTAGGGGGGTTGAGCCCCGTCAGGATGAGAGTGTAATGTAATGGTCAAATGACATCATAGTGGGGACCAACCCCAAGGATAAGGCTGGGCGCCAGTAGGCCCAGAAGATGAAGCTTCAGGACCTCCCTGACCTCAGGCACACACTAGACCAACTCTGAGTACAAGCTAAATATGTCCAGGTTGGTACTAGTGAGGTGCCTAACGACCAGCCCCTCACGTCAGCCCAGGCGTTAAAATGGATAGTTTACATAATGAATACAGATGGTTTGATTAAGTTAGTTGAGTATTGGGGTTTCAAAACACTTTCCATTTATGAAATCACACGTTCAGGTCAAAACTCAACTTCAATCAATTACATGAGTGAAGTCAGTATCAGCATATTCTACCAATCTGGATGGTAGTATTTACCTATTGGTGGGTCAGTGCTTGGGCCCAATTCAGAAAACCCCATATTTCCCCGACTTGGTTTAATTTTGTTTCCCATGACTAACACTCCTTGTTGGTTGACTTCCCAATAAACACTTTCCCGTTTTTTTCCATTTTTCTTATGTTATTTCTAGCAAACCTGTGCGCGGACCTCTTTGAGGAGGTCTTGCACTATGTTAACCACCTTCTTTTAAATTCAATTAAATTTTCAACTTGTGTACCGTTGGGTCGCCCAGGTGCCCTCTAACCTGGAACGTTTACCCCTTTCCCCTTTGTGCACCACATCATTTTTTGTCAGTTGTTTGCTATCATTATCGCACTTTTTCCCTTTATTTATTATCACTCCAGCACCCTTTGCTCGGCTCTAGTAACTTTGGTACTATTGGCTAGTTTCCATGCGTAGGCTCTGTGCACCAAGCACCACCATGCTGGAATCAGGAGAGTTTTAGACACTCTCCTTACAGGACGTCACCTTCCCATTTGATCATGGCCTATTTGGCGCTCAAAGGCATTGGAGAGGCTGTATTCAAAGAGGTAGGCAAGTTTATAAATAAGGGATGTTTGTAAGTCCTGAGGAACGCCTTTGGGTGTTGATTGGGCCATTTTTACATTCCTGAGTAAGAAGGCACTGAAGAGGATGGTTATACCCCTCATCACTCAGGGCGATCTCGCTCATATAGTAGATGAGCGCTGGGTAACAGCTCTTCCGCTTTGGATCCTACCCCCAGTACCCACACTCACCTCAGCAGAATTGTTACGAGAAATCAGCAAAATCTGCGCTGAGATTGGTAAATTAAAATCAATCTGAACTAACTTGAGTGGCAATCTGCCCAATGTTCAGATCTCAAATAGTTGGAAAGATATGAAGACTGATTTATTGGCCAGAATGCCTGACAGTTTTGATTCGATTAACATGCCAATTGAACAAATCATCTCCCTCACAAAGTCAGTGGGGATCATCCTCGATAGGCAGGCAACAGCATTGGACATCATCGACAAGGGTTCAGAGCTCCCTGCTGACAAGGTGGGCATTGAGGCTGATGCAATGCCACTGACCTAACAAATGGCCCAGCAACTGAGCGTGGGTGGGTTGGGCGTCCCAAACCCATTCCCAACCAAATGGACCCACCCCTATGTGGGGTGGCCTTGGGGAATTCCCACCACTTGTTGGGCCAAACGCCATCATGCCAACCATCAGAAATGTAGCTGAGCCTCAGTTTGGACGTTCAAAGTCAAACCAACAGCAACTTGGCCCACAGCCAAATCCTTTGATATCAGTTCCCAGGGAACTAATCCTCTTATTCCCAAATAATTTGCCGGTTAGTTCAAAATTGAGGGTTTTGATCCCGTCTTGTCACTACCCCAATTGACCACTATTTAATCAGTTGCATTGCACCTAGAAAATTGTTGGTTAAGTTTCTTCCTTTCCTTTTAATAAAATTTTGCCAAAAAACTCAATCAATTTTTTATCATGTTGATCCCTCTGGACACATCTCCAAATGGCATTTCCCTGGTGGCCTGTCAGTCCATATACTGGATGGGCTTTACCAGTACTTGTGGTCACTATAGCCCCCTCCATCACTTCTCTCTCTGCCCGGTGTAACTTTCTGAGCAAATTAATTTTGGTAAATTAAAAGCAAACACTTAATCACACACCGAAGTCTTGCTCTTATGTCATTGGATCCCCTGCCAACTGTCCCAGCGTGGGGCAGCGGCGAAACTCCCCCTCCATTTTCCATCTGACAGGAAAACGCGCTCAGACTGGCTCGCCCAGTCATTCCAAACCCTTAGGACTATTTGTTCCTCCCAAAGATCTCAATGCCCATCTCACTCAAACCCAAGCGGTGCCCTGCTGCCCCCTGGTGCTCCCCGGAGCAACATGCATCTCATCCTTAGGGTCAAATATGGGAAATTCTTCCCCTACAACAACCAAGCCATTATCATAATGGCTCAGCCGGTGATGACACCAGCCTGTTTTATAGACTTCTGCCCCTATAAGGGGTACTTTGATCTCGGCTTCCCCTGTGAAGCTGATGCAGCCACTGCAGCAACAGTGCAATTAATTTTTAATAACATTCCCCTCCCAACAACTCAGACCTGGCTCTCAACGGACACCACCTTGGTGGTCCAGTTCGCTGGTTTGCCCACTCACCTCCCCCAAAGTGCTCCACCAGGAGCTGATGGAAGGTTTGGCAGCCTACGGCGCCAACCCCATCTTGCAATTTGTGGTCCCAAATGGGGCCACACGCCTCGCTGGACTTCAGTCATATGCCACAATCAGCCCTGAATTTACGAAAATTTCTTTAGCAATTCCCCCTTGTGCCACCATCCCATCAGCCCCCGACCATCCATTCTGGGCCCGCGTTGAGGGCGGATGGACAATTTGTCCATCCTGTTTTGAGTTAGATCACTCAAAATGTAAATGCCCATACTCAGAAACTTCCACCGATGCTGAAAGTTTGCCCAACGCCCACCAATCTGCCACCCACCCTGCGCCAACTCTGACATGGGGTACAATCCTACCTTCCCCTCCTCCAATGCCTGATGCTGCACCTGCACCTGCAGCCACCAATCAGCACCCACCTTTCCCCAATGCCACAAATAATTCATCCAACCAAACATTGGATTGGATCCCAGTTTGATCCCATGCATCCACAAATGAATTGAACAAACCTCAACCATACGCTGATTCCCCAATCCAATTCAACCAAAATCCATGGGAATTATTGGATGAAATTGACAAATCAGGTAATGTCATTAAAGAACTGACGCTGCAACTTGAGAGGCTCTGTAACGCAGAATGGGATGCAAAATTCCCACCTCAGAAGTATGTCCCACAACCTAACGCCAAACCATTCTACAGCAACCACCAGCTTGCAGTAGAAGCAGCCACCACACTAGATTGCCATCTGCTTTGCAAAGCTGCCTCCAAATCTGTGGCTGCACTCGCAGAAGGAATTCCTCTTCCCAACATCCCCATAAATCTTACTCCAAAAAGTAAGATCAACATGAAAATTTTACACAAAAATGTCACTAAAGCCATCAAGGATGTGGTAACAGTAGCACGGAATTTGAAAGAAAAAATAACCCAAACCAACATTACCACATTTGTTAAATTCCCAGATGCCCACCTCAAAGCTGAAGACACTTTGGGCAAATACATCATTGGTATAATGATGGCTGGCAACTATTTGGAAGTTTCAGTCATCAAGGATATTGAACTCCATGCCACCAATACCCCCACACCCTTACTATCTGCCTTAACACGCACCCTACTCTGGAATGAGATGGATGCAGCCAAAGATGAGCCCCCCAATCCCCCTCCCCATCCATCATGGAGGGATAGCAGTATTCGCTGCCCACCTAGTTGGATATTTTCTAAGTATGATTCATTTGATCCATCCATTTTGGGCGTTTTGTTTGAATCATTATTTTTATTTTTATTATGATTTTAGTTTTAGTTTGGTAATGTCCGTCCCCTGGTTGGCTTACCTTGGTTAAATAATTTGGCCCCCTCCATCATTGATTAATAAAACGAGTCAGATATTTCTGGCACTATAACCCTGCCATCATGAACTTCATACAAGAGTATATGGGGATCTTGTGGCCTTATATCCACCAACTACAAGCAAGAATCCATACCTTGCCTCCCCAGTCAAAATAACCTCATATGCTGATAAACTCATTGAAACTATTTCAGTGATTCCGCCCCCTGCAGCAAGACCCCCTGGGTCTGGGATGGGCTCATTGTGGTTCGTCATTGGGATCATAGTCAATGTTGTTCTACACCAACAACTCGTTATTTCACAATGCCTGGCTTCATACAATGTCATTCGGTTGGCAATGCCTCTGGCATTCTGGCTTGCTTTTTGGGTGCTCATGCATCCTGACTGGCATGCCGGTCTAAACTTCTTCTGCCATTTCCATGACATAATTGACCAACCATTGTTTCCAGCCACTTCTGCCTTGCTCTTTGAACTGGGCGCTGCAGTGGTTACCCTTTAGCAAATGAATGTGCAATCAGTAGCCTGCTGTTTGTTGTTTGTTTGGTCACTTTCCGACTTTGTGATAAGCATCCATTCTACCTTGGAGAATCTTCTATAAACTGCCCAAGCTGCGCGGATTGCTGCTCCTCCCCTCCCACTAGCTCGGAAGGAAGCTCAAGTGTCCCTTCCTGGGAGATAGCCAATCAAGTCCTTGACGCTCTTGCCAAGGTGAAAATGCATACAGCAATTGCACTTAATAACGCTTCCACATTATCTCATGCCCAACAAGGACTCACGTTGTTAGACGCTGTGGATGGGGGATGCCTGCTTCTGGGTTAGAGGCCTTTTGCGCTCTTCCTCACAAACAGGAGATCCCACCCCACTGATGGCTGTCATGTTGGCTGCCCTGAAATCCCCTGTGTCACAATTGAACCACCTATTCAGACTGCTCCATGCCATGGCCAAAGCCCCTAGCCTGGCTTCTTTGATTTCTACCTTCCGTGAACTGGCTCCTGCGTCAGGTCTCTCTATCAATATGTTTCAGGCAGTCTTTAGATCAGGCATGGATTCAGTTTTCACTCATCACGAGGCCAGGTCCACCGTCCAAGGATCAGTAGATCAAATATGTGCCACCGCGACCACTATTAAGGCCTTCCCCCACCATGTTACCCGTTATCAGAAGGGGAATTTTATGATAGGATTACCCAACGTAGATGCAGATGACGCGCCTATCTCTGAACCAGTGGCAGATCTGGGTACCAAGCCTGCCATAACTCCCATGTCCAAGTTGGCTGATACAGAGTCACCTATATATGAATCTATTAAGGCCCAGACGGGGAAAGTTGTTTCCCCCGCCCCTCATACTCCCAATTTTTGCTCCGTCAAAGGCCCCCAACCTTACCCCCAATTTGCCAGTTATTTCTTCAGTCGCAAAAGAGTCGGTCAAATCTTCCAATAAACAAACCTTCGCTTATTTCCTACTGCCTATGAAGATCAGTGTCAGCTCGCATCATGTCTCCTTTGAGGCCCTGGTGGATACTGGAGCCATGGGGAACTTCATGAGTGTCAAGTTGGCTCAACAATTAGAACTGGAAATGGATGCAGGTCCCTCAGTGATGGTGGCCTCATCTGCCTCCCAGACCTCATATGTCATTCGCTGACCAGTACCTTTTTCAATCTATCAGTTCAGCTTCTGCAATCGTTTTTTTGCCATGCTGAACTTGGTGTTTCTGGTGATCTTAGGTGTGGGGTGGTGGCACTAACAACATGTCAAGATTCGCTTGGAGTCTAATATGTTGTCATTTACTAATGATCATCTGGAGGGTGAATTCCCTCTGATCGACAACCTTAAGAAGACACAAGGAACCATTTTATCACTTCCTTGTCACTTCTGTGGGCATCACGGCCAATTTTCCTGAGAGTTTGATGCACTATCGAAGAATCTTTGACTCAGAAAAGGTGGATCGCCTGCCTCCGCACACTAGGTTTGATTGTTGGTTTTAAATGACCGTGGAGTTGGTTAACATTAACTGTCCTCTGTATCCCCTACAGCAGAGGAAGAAATGGCACTCAACACCTGGTTGGATGATATGCTGAAGAAAGGATGGTTGTTCAAGGAGACCTCACCTGTTGCCTCCCCCCATCATCTTTGCCAAAAAGCGGATGGTTCTCTCCATCCCTGCGTGGATTATGGCCACTTAAATAAAATAGCAGTTTCTGATGCCTACCCCTTGCCTCTGGAGCAGACAATCAGCCAGGCAATCGCTAAATCCCATGTGTTTTCTAAGCTGGATCTGGAACACTTTTAACCAAATTCAGGTAATGAAAGGGCAAGATTTGTTAACAGCAATCTGGACAAAGCGCGGCACTTTCCATTTCCATGTAATGCCCTTTGGGCTGAAAAATGCTCCCTCTATGTTTCAACGTATGATTGACAATGTACTGGGTGACCTCCGATTTACCTGTGCAGTTGTATACATTGATGACGTTCTGATTCACTCCCAACTCCCAAACAACATGCTATTGACTTGGAAGCAGT
Source organism: Massospora cicadina (assembly GCA_022478985.1). Taxonomy (NCBI): domain Eukaryota; kingdom Fungi; phylum Entomophthoromycota; class Entomophthoromycetes; order Entomophthorales; family Entomophthoraceae; genus Massospora; species Massospora cicadina. Next base: position 102,651 of record JAKSZP010002689.1, read on the forward strand.
AGTGGCCCGCCTTGCATAAGGCAGGCTTGTTCATCAAGCCTTCCAAGTGTGAGTTTTATAAGGAGGAGGTTACCTTCCTTGGGAACCTTATCTTTAAAGATGGTTATGCAATCCCTCCCAAAAAGTTAGATGCGATCTGAGATTGGTCAACCCTGACTACCCAGAAACAACTTCATATTTTCTTGGGAACCATCATTTTCCTAAAAATATTTTCCTCAGCACTTTCCCAGCTGGCTGCACCACTCCACCCCCTTACAGGGAAAAACGTACAGTTTTGTTAGACACCCAAATGCCAACTAGCGTTTGAATTGAACAAAGAGGTGTTCATGTCTCCACCCATTTTTGAAGCATGCCGATCCCACCAAGCCATATATTGTTGCATGCAATGCCTCATTGGTAGCAGTGGGAGTGGTGTTGCTTCAGGAGCATAATGGTTTAGAACATCCAGTCACTTATTTTTCCTGGAAGTTCACCACAGAGCAGACTTGGGCCATTTATGACAAGGAATTGGCAGCTGTTGCATGAGCATTAACTCATTGGAGGTATCTGTTACAAGGTGCGCAACATGAATAACAGTCCGCATGGATCACCAGGCCCTTTTGAATTTTTGTAAACCCCAAAAATTGGCACATCGGTAAGCCCAAACTTATTGGGACCTGTGCAGTTTTAACTTTAAATACAAATTTGTAAAAGGTGCGCTCAATGTACTTACTGATTTTCTAAGCCGCAGACCCGCCCACTGTTCCTTGGACCCAGAGAAAGTGGATCTCATTACCGTGATCCCTGCCACCCAAATCCTGTCAATTGTTTCCCCCATTGTTTCATCCGTTGTTTTGGCTCCTGACACCCCACTAGTGACTCAGGTCTTAGCTAGTCAAATGGCCTGCCCTGAGGATGTGGAGTTGGTCAAGCAGTTGGCTCACCCAAGTCATAAACTATCCCTATACTCCTTAGAGGAGGGACTCATTTACTTTCAGTCTTGCATCTGGGTCCCCCCTCCTTCTGTCAGAGGTATTCCATGCACATCACAATCCCCCCACGGTTGGTCATCCCAGTAACAAAAAATGCATTGACTTGATCAAGTGGACCTTCATTTGGGCGGGTCTGACTAAAGAGGTTCCAGCCTGGATTGCCTATTGCATTACTTGCACCAGGGCTAAGTTGGACTGCTCCAGCAAAAATGGCCTCCTGCACCCTACAGCAGGCGGAGGTCCCATGGACATTGGTGTCCGTGGACTTTAATGTCAAACTCCCTGCTCTAATGGGTTCACAGCGGTGATGGTAGTGGTGGATTGCTTCACGAAGTTTTACCTTTTTATCCCTTATACTTCTTCAATTACGTCAAAAGAAACTGCCCACTTTTTATTACACCATGTGTTTTTAATGTTTGTTCCCCCTCAGGAGATTATCAGTGACCGTGGCTCACAGTTCACCACACAGTTTTGGAGTGAACTCCTATTGATTCTGAAAATATTCCCTGTTGCTCCACTGCGTATCATCCCCAGTCTGATGGACAGACCAAATGTGTCAATCAAGTCCTCAAACAGTACCTGCGTTGCTATGCTGCAGCCATGCAAGACACCTGGGCTGATGATCTTCCTCTCGCTCAATTCGCTTACAATAATGGGACCCATGCATCCACGGGGTTTTCTTTATGAAGCAATGTTGGGTTATAGTCCTTTGTTTTCAGTTGGGCCGTGCTTGTGGCCTAAGGTTCAAGCTGCCGCGTATCACGCTGCCCATATCAGATTGACTCAATCCTTAGTGCGGGAACACCTCATCAAAGCTATAGATGACTACAAGTGATTCACAGATCGCAAGCATCTTCTGGGTCACGATTTTATGGTGGGCTCCTACTTATGCTCAATACCTGTCATTTAAGAATTCAGGCCCCTTCCTGTAAGTTCACTAGTAAATGCTTAGGTCCCCATTTGGTGGTGGAGGTATTGGGCAACAGGGCGTTCCAGTTGAAGCTTCCTGCACATTGGAAGCAGCATCATTTTCCCATGTTTCCCAGCTGTTGCCCTTCAAGGGTGCGATCCCCACGGAACTGAACTGATCATCATCAAAAATGGGGAAGAGGCCGAGGTAGAGGCTATCTTGGCATCCCAAAAATCCTGACATTCTGTACAATATCTCATGGCCTGGAAAGGGTATCTGGCCTATGAAAACAATTGGGTTAAGTCACGCGATTGCATGAACTGCATGTACCTGGTTGAGGCGTTCCACATATCCCACCCCAAAGCCCCCCCAAAAGTTGCAATGATTATGGCAATCAAGTTACCCAAGGCGCACAAGAATGTGGCTCTCATGCAGTTTCCCAGTGGTGTGGCCCTTCCTTTAGGAAAAAGGAAAGGGTAATGCAAGTCCTGGGGAACGCCCTCTGGGTGTTGATAGGGCCATTTTTCTGTTCCCAAGTAAGAAGGCACTTCAAAGGATGACAGTACCCCTCATTACTCAGGGTGATCTCGCTCACATAGTAGATGAGCGCTGGGTAACAGCTCCTCCACTTCGGATCCCACCCCCAGTACTCACACTCACCTTGGCAGAACTGTTACAAGAGATTAACAAAATCTGCGCCAAGATTGTCAAATTGAAATCAATATGAACTAATTTGAGTGGCAATCTGCCCGATGTTCAGATCTCAAATGGTTGGAAAGGTATGAAGACTGATTTATTGGCAAAATGCCCAAGAGTTTTGATTTGATTAACATGACAATTAAACAAATCATCTCCCTCCCAAAGTTGTCAGGGATCATCCTTGATGGGCAGGCAACAGCATTGGACATCAATTACAAGGGTTTAAAGCTCACTGCTGACAATTCAGGCGTTGCAGCTGATATGATGCCACTGACCAAACAAACAGCCCAGCGACCAAGCGCAGGTGGGTTGGGCGTCCCAAACCCGTTCCCAACCAAATGGACCCGCCCCTATGCGTGATGGCCTTGGGGGATTCCCGCCACTCATTGGGCCAAATGTCGTCACGCCAACCATTGGAAATGTAGTTGAGCCTCAGTTTGGACATTCGAGGTTGAACCAACAGCGACTCAGCCCACAGCAAAATTTTGCAATGTCAGTTCCCAGGGAACTAATTTTCCCATTTCCAAATAATTCACTGATTAGTTTGAAATTGAGGGTCCCAATACTGGCTTGTCACTACCCCAATTGACCACTATTTAATCAGTTGCACCGTACTGAGAAAATTGTTGGTCAAGTTTCTTCCTTTCCTTTTAATAAAATTTTGACAAGAAACCAATCAATTTTTATTGTGTTGATCCCTCTAGCCGCATCTTCAAATGGCATTTCCCTGATGGCCTGTCAGTCCGTATACCGGATAGGCTTTACCAGTACTAATGGTCACTATGGCCCCCTCCATCATTGATTGGATTCAGCGAGTCAGATATTGCTGGCACTATAACCCTGCCATCATGAACTTTAGACAACAGTATATGGGGATCTTGTGGCCTTATATCCACCAACTACAAGCAAGAATCCATCTCCTTGCCTCCCCAGTCAAAATAACCTCATATGCTAATAAACTCATTGAAACTATTTCAGTGATTCCGCCCCCTGCAGCAAGACCCCCTAGATCTGGGATGGGCTCATTGTGATTCGTCGTTGAGATAATACTCACTTTTGTTCTACACCAACAATTTGTTGTTTCACAATGCCCGGCTCCATATAACATCATTTGATCAGCAATGCCTCTGGAATTCTGGCTTGCTTTTTGGGTGCTCACACATTCTGACTGGTAGGCCAGTCTAAACTTCTTCTGCCATTTCCATGACAATGTTAAAGCCATCTAAGAGTCTGTGGGAATTGCTGGTGATTATTTTTAAGAAAAAAGATGGCACAAACTGGGTGGTCTTTGACTGTCAAAAGCTCAATAGCATTAAAAATAAAGGTTCCTACCTCCTTCCATGAATTGATTATGCGTTAGATTGATTTGGAGGGGCTAATTATTTTTCTGCCATGAATTTGATATTGGGGTACTGGCAAATTGAATTGCCAGCGGTGGAACGCAAATAATGCACTATAATCACTTTGAAGGGGTTATTCCAGCCTACATCCATGCCACAAGGTTTGTGCAACGCCCCAGATACGTTGCAGCATGCTATGGATACAATCTTGGGTGATCTAAAGCTGTCCTGCGTTTTAGTTTACCTTGATGATATCAACGTGTTCTTGCAAACATTCACATAGCATTTTGACCACCTGGAACAAATGTTTCATTAACTCGCCAATGTTAATATTAAGATCAAACCTTAGAAGTGTCACTTTTTCAAAGAGCATCTGGAATACCTTGGGTTCGTGGTGTACAAAAAAGGGCTTAAACCACAGCTGGCAAAAATGGAAGCTATAAATAAGATGACCCAACCAGGTAATAGTGATATATCCAAGTGTTCTTGGGGATGGCCAGTTACTACCAGTTGTTCATTCCTAACTTTAGTTGTATTAGGGCACCTCTCTTTGAGTTGTTGAATAAAAATTCCACTTTTGACTGTATGGAACAATACCAGAAAGCATTTGATGTCTTATTAATCGTGTTGGCAAGCACACCCATTTTTCAATACCCCAACAACAATTAAAAATTTATAGTACAAATGGATGCATTTATTTCTGCCATAGGAGTTTTAATATCTTAGAAGGATGATGACAGCGTAGAGCACTCTGACACATTTTGTAGCCAAAGCTTAAACTGAAAGGCAAACAGCAAGTTAGAATTAGACCAGCCTGCTAGACTTAGTGCCAAAGAACACAGATGGCAAACCAGAATGTCAGAGGCACTGCTTCTGGTATGTCTTATAGAACTAGGAAGAAGTTCCAACAATAATTGTATATGGGTCATAATTGCATATAGACACCTAGTAAAATACCAGATAAACATGACCATAACCCCTGAGGGGTGTTGGAATACCAGTGGAAAAGGCGATTTGTTTTTCAACATAAGAAATTGAAATTGGGGAAAGGATTTTTATTGGAAAAATAAAGGAAGAAAATTGACCAAAAAATTTCTCAGTGCAAGGCAATTGATTAAGTAAAGTTTGATTGTAGTAAGTCCAAGCAGGAATTGGGTCTCTCAAATTCACATAAACTGGCGAATCTTATGTGGAATGGGGAAAATAACCTCAATTGGAACTTATATTAAAAAATTTGGTGGCAGGCCGAGTCACTGTCAGTTTGACCTCAAACACCTGAACCAAAGCTTGACTGCATTTCCATTAGTTGGTGCAATGGCATCTAGCCTGATGAGCAACGGGAAAATCCCCAGGGCCACCCCACGTAGGGGCAGTCCCGTTTGGTTGGAAACAGGCTCAGGATGCCCAACCCACCCATGCCCAGTCGCTGGGCCATTCTTTCAGTCGAATGAGTTACATCAGCATCAACTCCCAATTTTCTGGATATGTGTTTCAAACTGTTTGCGATGCTTTCTGAAGATACCATCTGTACATTGGGGATCATTCATGAAGATTTTAAGAGGGGGTTGGCATCAGTAATCATATTGGTGACTGAGTTGAAAACATCCACAATTCCAGTCAATAACTTAACATAGGTCCCTTTTTGAGTATGCATTTTCTAATTTTCTGGCTTTGATTTCATTGGTCTTGGACCCTTCAACTTCGATTTGGTGATCTCAGCGCAGATTTCCTTAATCTGGCTGACAAGTTCAGCTTAGGTGAGCGAGGGTACCAGGGGAGGAATCCAAAAGGGAGGGCTGTTACCCAGCGCTCATCTACCACATGGGCGAGGTTGCCCTCAGTGATAAGGGGTACAGCCACCCTCTTTGGCCCCTTTTTATTTGGGAACAGGAAGAGCGCCCAATATATGCACAGGGAACGTTCCCCTGGACTTACACTACCCTTTCCTTTTTACAAAAAAAGGGTGTCACTGCCAGGAATCTGCGTGAAGTTCACATTTTTTGAGCCTTGGGCAATTTGATTGCCATTACGATCATAACTTTTTTGGGGGGGGGGGGACAGGGAGTGTCATGGTTTAGTGACATTATAGTAGGAACAGATGCTAGAGATAAGGCTGGGCGACAGGAGGCCCAGAAAGTGAAACTTCAGGATCTTCCTGACCTGAAACACACCTTAGATCAACGCTGGGTGCAAGCCAAGCATGCTCAGGTTGATGCTAATGGGGTGCAAAACGCCCAGCCTCCTATCTCAGCACAGGCACTAAAATGAACGATTTATGTTATAAACAAAGATGGTTCAATTCACTTGGTTGGAGAGCAAGGGTTTGAGTCCCGCTCAAGCTATGAAATTTTAAGCTCAGGTAAAATATGGCTTCAATTGATTACTTGAGTGAAGGCACTTTTGGTTTATTTTACTAAAACGGATGGAAGCGTCTGTTTATTGGAGCGTCAAGGCTTGGGCGCACTTCTGCAGAACCTGAATTTCCCCAGCCCACTTTAAATATGTTTTTATGACCAACATTCCTTGTTGGTCGACTTTTCTTTAAATAACTTTACCCATTATTTTACGTTTTTTTACAATAGTTCCTTGGGCGAACGTGGTGGTGGACCTCTTCAGGGAGGTCTTCAACTATGTGAGCCACTACCTATTATCACCATTTACACGAATCCCAGGTGCTTTCCTGGGTTGTTCAGGTCCCCTCCAGACCGATACACCCAAGACTACTCGCGCCAAGTTACCCTCTACTATGGACTCCTCATTGGTGTCTACTCAAGTTGGAAATTTTCTTACTTACCTGTTCTCATATGTGGTGCTTTACCCCTCGCCTGGGTTACCTTCTGCTCAAGCACCATTCTAGGTGCCCCATTTCCCATTCTCTTAATGGCTAGTTCCCTAGCAATGTGGATTCACGTCCCACATCACCTTGCTGGGAACAAGAGAGTTACAGAAACTCTCTTGACATTAGTTGACCAACCATTTTATTATATGAGCATACAAAATATCCGTGTGGGACTTTCAATATTGGTAAATTGGGTGTGTTGGCCATTTATCACTGCCACGATGGTGCTCACCACAGTTTTCTTGTTAGGTTTTGTATTTATACATCTCGGCGTTATTTTTGCAACTACCAATTGGGAAGTGTCCACCCTTTCTGCTCGCACCTGGTGGTCTCAGACCTTTCATGATCATCTTGTCAAAACCCTTTTGGATAGTTTCTCTGCCCCAACCCAGAAGGGGCTAGGTAATTTGGTCATCATTGGATCAAAACATATAAATACAGGAACCAAAAAGTCGCGCGCTTCTTAAAATGAGGGAATCTTATCCTTCTAATCCTTTGACTCCTTCTAAATTTATAACTGTACAGGGGTCTAGCCCCGAGTAGGAAGTAAAGGTTTCAGGTGATTCCATCACAATGATGTCATTCATGGTCATCCCTATAAACATCACATCCTTGACTAGTGATATTTCCTTGAATTGTGAGATTCTTCCCACTGATTTCCTCCCCATCTTGGCAGAAATTGGGAACATCGGAGGTTCCAAACCCAAATTTAAAAAAAAGGGTTTCCATTATCATTTTTTCTCCCCAACACATTTCTGAGGTGCATGCCAAGGCATCGATTCAGGGCTTGGGGGTGATGGCTCTGGATAGCGATGCACACTGAACCATCAGAATAAGTGTGGGTTCATTAGAACCAGAAAACACATCTTATAATGAGAGCAAAATATCACAAAACGGGCCGTTTATATTTTCATATGGTCTGGATGAGGATTCTATTTCTGTATATCAGATCACTCCTGAGAACCCTCGTTTGACCCCTACATAATTAGGGGTTCTCAGGAAGTGGAAAAGAACTATGTTATAAATATAAAGATGTATACGCACCTGCAGAAGGTGTGGTAGGTTATGTGGCCTCAGTAGTAAGAGTGGCCCACTATCCCTCCCCCTTCTATGATTCCAAAACATACCCTGATGGCTTGTTGAAACTGGAGGAAGAATTTTCGTGTGAAGTAATGGCGTTTTCTGCATTGGATAAATCCCATTCTGGATACTTCTTGTTGACTGCTACTCTTACTTCCTCTTTATGGAAAGTTCAGCACAACTATTTTGATGGATACTGGTGCCTCAAATAATTTTATTGACCAAAACCTCGCTGACTACCTTGAGTTGAGTTACTCACCCGGTGGTATGGTTAGAGGTGGGGCTTCTCAAGGTATCCCCACACTGAACGTCAGAGAGTCAGTCAATTTTCAGGTAGGTTCTTATCTATTGTCTGATCAGTTTCAAGATATCAGAAACCTCTTGTTTCCCATCATTTTGGGTGTTGAGTGGTGGCGGAAGTTTGACATTAAAACTAATTTGAAAGAAAACACTTTATCCTTGTCTTTGACAAACGGTCACCAGTTGATTGTTCCTTTGTCTGAGAATAACATCCAAGGCAAATTACCCCATTGGCCCAATGTTCCCAGTCCGTATATTGCCCCTTTGCTGAAGCCCACTGTGGGACTTTCCTTACCTTCTTGTTTGGAGGAGTTGGCATCTTCTTTTGATGCAGCTTCAGCTAGTATGCTACCAGAACATTCCAAGTTTGATTGTGAATTTAAACTTACTGTGGATCTGGTGCGTATTTCTTCCCCCATATACCCATTGACTGTCCAGGAGGAAGAGGTTTTAGATGTATGGGTAAAGGAGCAGTTGGCCAAAGGTGCCATCTTTCAGCGTACCTCCCCTGTTTGCTCCCCACTTCTCTTTGTGGAGAAGGCTGATGGAACTTTAAGTCCGTGTGTCGATTATGAAAACTCAAACAATGTGACTGTACCTGACCTTCATCCCATCCCTTTGGATTCCCAGATTGCACGCTATGTGGAGAAGGCGAAGGTCTTCTCCAAGCTGGACTGCCTCAATGCGTTCAATAAAATCCGGATAAAGAAGGGCCAGGAATGGTTAACTGCATTCCGCACCATAAAAGGAATTTTCCAATTCCAGGTTATGCCCTTTGGGATTAAGAATGCCCCTGCCATCTTTCAACGCCGCATTGATGCAGCGTTGGGAGACTTGTTGGGGGTATGTACAGTTGCCTACATGGATGACATTCTGGTGTTTTCCCCCAATTATGAGTCACATGCAGTACACCTTCAACAAGTAGTGAAGAGATTGAGGGCCACTTGCCTTACCCTTAAGATTAGTAAATGCGAATTCTTCAAGTCCCAGGTTACTTTTCTGGGCAACGTCGTTTTTGACCAGGGCCATATGATAACTCCAGACAAGGAGAAGGCTTTTCGTGAGTGGCCTACCCCACCTCTGTCAAGGAACTGAGGAGCTTTTTGGGGACGTGTACGTTCCTCAAGAAGTTCACACCCAATCTCTCCGAGGTGGCAGCTCCCTTATATAAGGCTAGCGGGCCAAGGTGCTTCAGTGGTCCCCCATTTTGGAGGATGCTTTCCAAGCGGTGAAGTGCACCTTGTTATCCACATCCATCCTTCGCCACGTTGATCCTGCAAAGGAGTTCATTGTGTCCTCAGATGCTTCCAACTTTGCCATTGTGGCTGCCCTGTTACAGGTGGGTGAAGATGGGTCTGAACATCCCATGGGATATTTTTCTAGGAAAATGTCTCTGCATGAGTTAAATTATGCCGTATATGACAAGGAGTTATTAGCAGTGGTGGAGGCGCTGATTTATTGGCGTCACCATTTACATGGCTCTTCCCAACCATTCCAGGTACGCACAGAACCCGAGCCCTGTTATACTACCATGCTCCACATGTTCTGACACCACGTCAGACCCGTTGGCATGAGACCCTTGCCCTATTTACATTTTCCTATGAGTTCACCAAGGGCAAGGAGAATGGTTTGGCGGATGCTTTGAGCCGCAACCCTGCTTTGGCTCCCCAATCCAAAAGAGGTAGAGATTCACAACACCCAGTTGATGATTCCACCGAGTATGATTCTGCCTCAACTTCCTAAGTCCACGGTACATACGCCAGCGCTCATGCCTTTGGAAAATGCAGCAGAATAGCATGTTTAGGAAGGTAGTTTTTTCTCAGCCGTTATCAGCCAAATATGCTGTTGTTCTCGCTAAGAGCGCCCTGAATCAGGAGGACTTATCCAGGGGTTATCACATGAAGTATGAGATGGTGTGGTTTCAGGGGCGCCTATGGGTTCCTGCTGGACCACTGCGCCTGGAGACCATCCAGGACCATCATGACGGAATCACCGTTGGTCATCCTGAAAAAGCAAAGACCTTGGAGTTGATATGACGCACTTACAATTGGATGGGCTTGCCTGTTCAGGTAGGGAGGTACTGCAAAGAGTGCCTGATCTGCAATCAAATGAAACCCAATCGGCAACCTTTAGCAGGGTTGCTGGTACCAGTTCAAAAGACTGAAGGGCCCTGGAATTCCCTATCAGTGAATTTCATTGTGGAGTTACCCGTTTCAGATGGGTATGATGCAATCATGGTGGTGGTGGACCGCTTTACAAAGTTCGCCCACTTTATTCCTTGCAGAACGACTATAACTGCCGCTGAAATGGCCAGGCTCTTCGTCGCCCATGTATTTGCGCTTCATGGGGTTCCTCAAGAAATCATTAGTGACTGGGGACCCCAGTTCACCTCCGTCTTTTGGGAAGAGTTGTGTAAAACTTTTCAGATCTGCCCCTGCCGTTCAACTGCTTATCACCCCCAATCAGATGGGCAGACTGAGGAGTGAACCAGTGCTTGGAACGATTTCTGCGTTGTTACACCACCGTAGACCATTCAGATTGGGTTCCTCACCTTCCTATGGCCCAGTTTAGCTACAACAACACTTTGCATTCATCAATTAGTTGTTCATCTTTTTTTGCTAACCACGGCTTTAACCCTGCTTTTAATATGGAGCCCGGCTGTGGTTTAATTTGGAAGCGGTGCTGGACTTTGCTAAGACTCTTAAGAAGGTCCATCAAGGGTTATCCACAAGTTTGGAGGCGGCTATGCTGGTTTATAAGGAGAATGCCGATGGAAAGCGCCGAGTGGGTCCAGCATACAAGGAAGGGGATCTCATAATGCTTGATGCTTGCAACATCCCTATCAAACAGCCATGCAAAAAACTGGGTCCAAAGAGGATTGGTCCTTACCGTGTAATTAGAAAGGTGAACATGCCTCATACCAGTTGGATCCTCCCTCCACGTTTCAGATCTTCTCCATCTTTCATAAAACAAGTTGACCCTGTTTGAGGGCCCTCCTCCTGTGACTCCTGAGGCTTATCTTGTGGATGGGGCACCAGAATGGGAAGTGGAGGAAATAGTAGCCTCCCGCCGGGTTAAGCGACGCCTTGAGTACTTAGTATCTTGGAAAGGTTTTGACGCAGCAGAGAACAGTTGGGTGCCAGCACGGGATTGTGTACATGCCCAAGACCTGATCGAATCATTTCATAATCGTTTCCCTGACGCTTCAGGATCTCAGCCTAAGCCAGCCATTGCTGCTATGAAGTTGCCGCCAGCACATAAGAACTTCTCCTTAGCAAACGCCCCTGGAGGGGGTGGAGCCCAAGCAGGAGGAGAGGGTAATGTCATGGTTGGATGACATTATAGTAATGACAGATGCTAGAGATAAGGCTGGGCGACAGGAGGCCCAGAAGGTGAAACTTCAGGCTCTTCCTGACATGAAACACACCTTAGATCAACGCTGGGTGCAAGCCAAGCATGCCCAGGTTGATGCTAATGGGGTGCAAAACGCCCAGCCTCTTATCTCAGCTCAGGCACTAAAATGAACGATTTATGCTATAAACAAAGATGGTTCAATTCACTTGGTTGGAGAGCAAGGGTTTGAGTCCCGCTCAAGCTATGAAATTTTAAGCTCAGGTAAAATATGGCTTCAATTGATTACTTGAGTGAAGGCACTTTTGGTGTATTTTACTAAAACGGATGGAAGCGTCTGTTTATTGGAGCGTCAAGGCTTGGGCGCACTTCTGCAGAACCTGAATTTCCCCAGCCCACTTTAAATATGTTTTTGTGACCAACATTCCTTGTTGGTCGACTTTTCTTTAAATAACTTTACCCATTATTTTACGTTTTTTACAATGGTTCCTTGGGAGAACATGGTGGTGGACCTCTTCAGGGAGGTCTTCAACTGTGTGAGCCACTACCTATTATCACCATTTACACGAATCCCAGGTGCTTTCCTGGGCTGTTCAGGTCCCCTCCAGACCGATACACCCAAGACTACTCGCGCCAAGTTACCCTCTACTATGGACTCCTCATTGGTGTCTACTCAAGTTGGAAATTTTCTTACTTACCTGTTCTCATATGTGGTGCTTTACCCCCTCGCCTGGGTTACCTTCTGCTCAAGAACCATTCTAGGTGCCCCATTTCCCATTCTCTCAATGGCTAGTTCCCTAGCAATGTGGGTTCTCGTCCCACATCACCTTGCTGGGAACAAGAGAGTTACAGACACTCTCTTGACAGGGAGCATCAGAGTGGGACTCATGGAATGCCTTGACCAGTTCCATGCAGTTAGCACAATCACGAGCCTTGACCCAACTGTTCTCATAGGCTGGATACCCCTTCCATGTAACGAGATACTGAACCAAACACCATGATTTGTGGAACGCTGAAATGTTTTCAACCTCAGCTTTTTCTGCATCCTCTATCACTATTGGTTTGGGTTCAGCGGAACAATCCCTTGAATGGGGACAACTGAGACACGTGGAATATGGGGTACTGTTTACAATGAGCTGGCAGTTTTAACTGGAAAGCACCATTGCCCAAGACATCCTCCTCCAGGTAAGGACCCAAACGCTAGATTGCAAACTTCCAGGAAGGTACCTGAATCCGCAGATGGTGAGTATTAAGCATAACATAAGAGCCCACCAATATATCATGGCCAGGAAGCCGTTTCAATCCGCAAACTGTTTATAATCATCAATAGCCTTTGTGAGATGCTCCCTCATTAAGGACTGAGTAGAATGAATGTGCTAAACGTGATCTGCGGCAGCAGGAACCTCTGGACATAGACATGGACCAACAAAAATGAGGGATTATAGCCCAACGCCACTTCATAGGGAGAAAACCCTATAGAAGCATGTGTACCATTATTATAGGCAAATTGGGTAAGAGGGAGGTCATCAGCCCAGGTATCTTGTGCGGCCAACGCATAACAACGCAAATACTGTTCCAAAATTTGGTTAAACCGCTCAGTTTGTCCGTCAGACTGGGGATGGTACGCGGGTGGAACGGCAGAGGGTGATTTTTAAGATGATTAAAAGCTCATTCCAGAACTGTGCTGTAAATTGAGGCCCACAGTCACTGATGATCTCCTGTGGAAGAGCAAACATAGAGAACACAAGGCGTACAAAGAGATGAGTGGTTTCCTCTGATGTAATTGTGGAAGCACAGGGAATAAATAAGGAAAATTTGGTGAAATGATTGACCACCAGCATCACCACCGTAAAATTCTTTAGAACAGGGGAGTTTGACAAAAAAAATACATGGACACTGATGTCCAGGGACCCTCCGCCTAATGTAAGGGATGTAGGAGGCCATTTCTTCCTAAGCGGTCCAACTTGGCTTGTGCACAGGTAACACAATTGGCGATCCAGGAAGGAACTTCCTTAGTTAAAACTACCCAGTTATAGGTCCACTTGATCAATTTGATGCATTTCTTGTTTCCCAGATGGCTGATCATGAGAGAATCATGATACGCTAAAAGCACCATGGCTCTAAGGAAATGAGAAACCCAAACCTGCGACCTAAAATAGATGAGACCCTTTTCAAGGAATAAAGGAAATGTTTGTGGGTTTGAAGGGATAATTGATTGAGTAACTCCACTCCTTCTCAGCAGGATATCTGAGCTGCCAAAACCAGTGAAATAAGCGGAGCATCAGGAGCTAACTCTACTGAGGTGACCACAAGCGGGACAATAGATAGGATTTGGGTGGTGGGGATCACAGTAACCAGGTCAACTTCCTCTGAGTCCGTGGGGCAATGGGCCAGGTTGTGGCTAAAAAGTCAGTGAGCACATTTAATGCACATTTCACAAATTTGTATTTAAATTGAAACTGCATAAATCCCAATAGGTATGAACCTGCCTATGTGCCAATTTTTGTGGTTTGCGGAAATATAAAAGAGCTTGGTGGTCCATATGCACAGTTAACTCATGCTGGGCACCCTGTAACAGATACTGTCAATGAGTTAACGCCCATGCTACAGTGCCAATTCCTTATCATAAATGCCCATGATTGCTCAGTTAGGGAAAATTTCTGGGAAAAGTAGGCAACCGGATGTTCTAAACCATCATGCTCCTGGATCAGAACTTCCCCAACTGTTACTGCTGAAGCATCACAAGTGACAATATACAGTTTAGAGGGGTCATCATGTTTTAGTATAGGGGATGACAAGAAATACTTCTTTAATTGACTCAAACGCCTGCTGGAAATTGGGGGTCCAACGGAAAGGAACATTTTTCCCATGAGGGGGTTGAGCGGAGCAGCTAACTTGGAAAGGGCTGGGGAAATTTTTAGGAAAATAATGGTACCTAAGAAGCTGCATAATTTTTTTCTGGTTTTTTGGAGTTGGCCACTCGCGGATGGCATCCAACTTGTTATGTGGGATCACATAGACATCTTTAGGACCAGGTTCCAGAGAAAAGTAACTTCCTCCTTATAAAACTTGCATTTTGAAGGCTTGACAAACACAGGCCCACCTTGTGCAAAGCAGCCATGGCCACTTCTAAGTCTTTAGCATGTTGTTTGGGAGTTGGGGAATGAACCAAGATGTCATCAAAATATGTGACCGTGCATGTAAACTTGAGGTCGCCCAGAACACAATCAATCATTCTTTGAAAGGTGGCTGGCACATTCTTTAGCTAAAGGGCATAACACGGAACTGAAAAGTACCTCGTTTGGTACAAATCGCAGTAAGCCATTCTTGACCTTCCATTACCCATATTTGGGTAAAGGTATTGATGAGATCAAGCTTAAAGGACACATGAGACTTTGCGATTGCTTGACTGATAGCCTGCTCAAGGGGTAAAGGGTAGGGATCGCTCACTGTAATTTTATTTAGGTGACCATAATCCATGCATGGACGGAGAGAACCATTAGCCTTCTTGACAAGAACGATGGGGGTGGAAATTGGTGACGTCTCATTGAACAATCATCCTTTCTTAAACATACCGTCTAACAAGGTGTTAAGAGCAGCCTCCTCCTCTGCCATGTACAGATACAAAGAGCAGATGATGTTCGCCAACTGTACCATTGTTTGGAATCCTAAGTTGAATTTAGTGTGAGGAGGAAGATGGTCTGCCTTTTTAAAATCAAAGATACTTTAATAGCACATCAATTCTTTGGAGAAATTAGATGGAAGGCCTGAAGGGGAAATGAGGGAAGTAATGGAGCTGCGGCCTTGTGTTTTCTTGAGGGTATTAACTAAGGGAAATTCTCCCTCCATTTGATCGTTGGCATGTGACAACATATTTGAGTCCAGATGAAACTTAACATGTTGTCAGCACTACCATTCAACTCCAAGGTAACCAGAAACAGCAAGTTTGTCATTGCTGAGAACTGATCACAAAGACTAAACTTATGTACTGAGAAAGAAACTTGCTGACGGACTAGATATGAGGTCTGGGAAGCTAAAGAAGCAACCATCACCAAAAGGCTTAAATCAGGTCAAGCTCCAACTATTGGGCTAATTCAACACCCATAAAATTTACCGTGGCTCTGGTATCCACCAAAGCTTCAAAGGAAAAGTGATGGGACCTGACACTAATCTTCATGGGCAATAAGTAAGCGAAGTTCTCTTTATTGGTAGCTGTAGTTGAATCTGGCGAGACAGAAGAGATGGTAGTAGACTCAGGGTAAACCACTAGGTTAATAGTGGGAGTAAGCCCTTAACAAGTCAGATTGTCAGCACATACTGACATGGGCACATTATCTGCGGCAACCATGGTATGTGGATTGGACATTCTGGGTGGTACTAGGCTAACAAGACCAGAGTAAAATTTCTTCACAACCTGGTTCAACTGAAAAGAAGGGACCATTGCTTCACCAATATCTATGAGAAAGGCGGAAATGGTTAGGAAAAATGGTTGGTCGATTATGTCAGGCAAACAGAAAGTTAGAATTAAATTTGGCCTGCCAGCCTGAGTGCTGAAGCACCCAAACGGCAAACCAGAATGCCAGAGGCACTGCTGCTTTTATGTCAGTTATGGGACTAGGAAGGAGTTCCGCCAATAATTGTGTATGAGCCATAATCGCATATAGACACCTAGTAAAATACCAGATGAACAAGCCCATAAACCTTGAGGGGTGTTGAAATACTGGAGGAAAAGGCGGTTTGTTTTTCAACATAAGAAATTGAAATTGGGGAAAGGATTTTTATTACAAAAATAAAGGAAGAAAATTGACCAGCAAATTTCTCAGTGCAAGGCAACTGATTAAATAGTGTTTAATTGTAGTAAGTCCAAACAGGATTTGGGTCCCTCAAATTTACCTAACCTGACGAATTTTTGGGGAATGGGACAGATAATCTCAATTGAAACTGATATCAAATGATTTGGTGGCAGGCTGAGTCACTTTCAGTTTGACCTCAAACACCTGAACTGAGGCTCGACTGCATTTCCATTGGTTGGTGCAATGGCATCTAGCCTGACGAGCAACGAGAAATCCCCAGGGCCACCCCACATAGGGGCAGTCCCATTTGGTTGGAAATGGGTTTGGGATGCCCAACCTACCCATGCCCAGTCGTGGGCCATTTGTTCAGTCAAATGAGTTACATTAGTAGCAGCTCCCAATTTTCTGGATAGGTTTTTCAAACTGTCAGCGATGGTTTTATGAAGATACCATCTGCACACTGGGGATGATCCCGACAATTTTGAGAGGGAGTTGGCATCAGCAATCATATTGGTGACTGAGTCAAAACTGTCCATGCTTTCAGCCAATAATTTGATATTTGTCCCTTTTTGAGTATTCATTTTATAATTTTCTGGCTTTGATTTCATTAGTCTTAACCCTTCAACTTCAATTTGGTGATCTCAGCGCAGATTTCCTTAATCTGGCTGACAAGTTTGGTTAAGGTGAGCAAGGGTACCAGGGGATGAATCTGAAGAGAAAGGCTGTTACCCAGCGCTTATCTACCATATGGGCGAGGTTGCCCTGCGTGATAAGGGGTACAGCCGCCCTCTTCAGCCCTTTTAATATAGAAACGGGAAGAGTGCCTGATCTAAGCACAGGGGACGTTCCCTAATTACATAAACTGTCATGAACAATATTACACTGTAACTGAGCAGTAGTGCTTAGCAGTAATTTATGCATATAAAAAGTTTTGATTATACATCCATGGGGTGAAATTCCAAGTAAAACGGATCATGCATCCTTACGCTGGCTGCAGAATCTCCGTGAACCTGAAGGATGACTCACAAAATGGGGTTTGAAGCTCCAAGCGTATGATTTCAAGATTGTACATCAGGGTGGGAGCGAAACATCAAAAACATAGATTTTTTTCATGGCTACCAACGGTTGCTATTATGGAAGATCTGCTAACCTTATGTATTAGAAGATGGTGGTGGGAAAATACCACGATGAGCTGCCGCAAGTGATCAAAGTGCTAGATGGGCTTAAACAGGACACCTTCTTATGCAATGGGGAATAATATGAGTGGATTGGGGAATTGATGCATAGCTTCCCTAAACCCTCTGATAGGTCAGCAATTATCATAGATGTATATTGGGCGGTAGGACATGGTGGGTTGAGGAAAACGTTGGAGTTTTTGTGATCCCACTACTATTGGGAGAGCATGCATTATGATGTTCTGGAGATGGTAAGCTGTTGTCATCAGTGCCAGGTGGAGAAACCTTTAGTCACAAAAAAGACCACATATCAGCTGGTTAAGCACCATTTTGCATGGCATACTGTTTCTCTTGATGTGGTGGGCCTCTGCCAATTGGCGCAAACCAATCTAAGTACATAATCATAGCAATTGATCATCTGATGAGATGGGTGGAAGCCAGGGCGATTAATTACTTGGGGGCGGTCACTACCGCCAAGTTTATTATGAAGTGCATCATACAGCGCATGGCTGTCTGCTGTTCATCTTAACAGACAACGGAACCAATTTCACTTCACATATCCTGCCCAAGTTGCACAAACTGATGGCAATCTGCGGAGACTTTACTACACTCTACCATACAGAATTCAACAGAATGGTGAAATGGGTCAACAGAAATTGGTAAACATACTCCGCAAGCTTGTGAAAGATTGACCCTTTGAATGGAGTACCCTCCTACCAACAGCTGTCTTTGCATATAATATCAGCTACCATTTGGACTCAGGCAAGTGTCCTTTTCAACTACTATATGGCAGACATCCAGCCTTACACAGTGCATTCAAAAAGTCACAGGACTGATGATGCTATAGACATACAGATGGAGCTATCTCTGTGTCACAGCTAAAAACTATGTGACAACCCTTGCCACCCGGCCAGACTGTAACTGGACCATTTTACAAAGATGTACTTGATCGCCTTTTGAAAAGAATTCGCAGGGTAGGCCAGAAATGTACCAATCAGGGGAGTGGTTTCTTCTGCATGACAATGCTCCAGTCCACTCATCATTGATTGTCTCACAATTTCTCGTTGGAAAATCAGTCACAGTGATTAACCATCCATCCTACTCACCAGATTTGGCTCCGTCTGACTTCTTTCTGTTCCCTAAGCTTAAGGTGGCACTGAAGGAGCAGCGTTTTGATAATGTAGAGACAATTCAGAAGAATGTGACAGCTGTTTTAAACACTATTTTGAAGGAGAACTATGCGCATGCCTTTCAACAATTGTATGAGCGATCTAAAATCTGTATAGAGAGGGAAGGGATGTATGTTGAATGATAAATAATAAAATTTCATTTATCTGAAAAGTTGTGTCCTTAATAGCATTAGTCCCAGAACTTTTGAATGCAGTATGTATCTTCTCTGCTTTACTCTTTCATGGAGGATACTGGTGGCGTAGAACTGCAGCGTCATTTGACCAAAATAATGGAGACGCTGATCAAACTACAAACGGAAGCATACTCTACCAGCTTGCCAAGAAGATTTGTGATCAAGTGGCTGACCAGAGTAGATGTAGTGGACTCCTGAAGTTTGCTGTAGATCATGTCTTGTTCCTTACCAACATAGATTTGGGAGTAAGAACAAGCTAGCTAAAATTTGGATTGGACCATTTGAAATAATTGTGAAAACTGGCATTTATGCCTACACCCTTAAGAAACCCGTAGTTAGTCAGATTATCAACCAAGTTTACACAAAGTTCCTTCAAGAATACAAACAATATAAGCTTATTATCCAGTCAAAGGGGGCAATGTTGTGAAAATGATATGACTGGACAATAAGCTTTATATTCTGGCGGATTGTAAATTAGAGTTGAGGCAAACCTTGAGATTGAGCAGTAAAAGATATTGATGTGAAGTGAATCAATTGTAGCCTCAATAAGTCAGCGAATTGAAGGAATCTTACCAAAACCTTGAGATAGACAAAAACTCATAAAATGGAACAAATATGAGGTTACTAAGAAGAGGGTGGACTTGACTTAGAATACTGAGATAATAGTTGAGCGGAAGGATGAGAAGGGGAGTTTTTAGTAGTCCGCAGATAAGTTATGCTTTTTTATTTTAATAAAAGCGTTAATTGGGGTAATTGCCCCATGTTCATAATATCAGTTTTTGTTGGGGATTAGCAGTATGAATATTGACCTTTCTGTTGCTCAGTAACTAACACCCTGTGCAAATCAGCTTGTCAGATTTAACCCATATTGCAAAAAAATTAACAGTTGTTTACTACCAGCAGTTCATCTCTAACTTCAGCTGTATTGTGGCTCCGCTCTTTGAGCTATTAAAGAAAAACGCCACCTTTGATTGGACTGACTGTTGTCAAAACGCTTTTGATGTCTTGCAAACTGCATTGGCTAGAGCGCCAGTTTTACAATACCCTAATTTTGAAAAGAATTTATCGTGAAAATGGATGATTTGCTTTCCGCCGTAGGGGTGGTATTATCCCAGAAGGATGACAATGGTGTGGAGCACACTGTAACGTTTTGTGGCTGTAGCCTAAATTGTCATGAACATAAATATACTGTGACTGAGTGGGAGTGCTTAGAAGTAATATATGCCTATAAAAAGTTCCGTGTATACCTCTATGGGGTTAAATTCAAAGTGGTCATGGATCATGCATCCTTGTGGTGGCTGCAGAATCTGCAGGAACCTGAAGGGCGGCTCGCGCAATGATCCCTGAAGCTCCAAGCCTAAGACTTTGAGATTGTACACAGGCCAGAGGCAAAAAACCAGAATTCAGATTGTCTCTTGCACTTACCAATGGTAGTCATGATGGAACATTTAGAAGACAATGTATAATAATATGATTATGGGCGAATACCACAATGTGTCACCACAGGTGATCAAAGTACTAGATGGGCTTCGCCACAACACCTTCTTGTGCAATGGGGAACTATATAAGTGAATTGGCTAATTGACGCTGAGCTTCCCAAAACCCTCCACCAGGCATGCAATTATATTTGTTGCTCATAAGGCAGTAGGTCATGGAGGGTTTTGAAAAAAGTTGGAGTTTTTGCGACCATGGTACAATTGGGAGAGCATTCACTATGATTTGCTTGAGATGGTTGCTTGTTGTTACCAGTTTCAAGTGGAGAAACCTTTCCACAAGAGGACTATCTATTATCTGGTTAAGCCCCTTTAAGTGTAACATAATGTTTCCATTGATGTAATGGGCCCAACTGCCAATGGGTGAAAATTGTTCCAAGTATATACTAGTAGCCATAGATCACTTGAACAGGTGGGTGAAATCAAGAGCAATCAGAAACTTAGGGGCTGTTATTGTCGCTAAGTTCATTATGGAGTGAGTCATACAGAGACATTCCTGTCCGCAGTTTATTCTCATAAACAATGGTACAAACTTCATGTTGCATGTCCTTCCTAAGTTGAACGAGTTGATGGCCATCCATGGGGTCTTAAGTAACCCATAACGCCTTGAATCCTATGGGATGGTTGAACAGGTAAACAGAACCTTGGTGAAAAATATCCGTAAGCTTGTGAGCGATTGCTTCGCTGACTGGAGTACTTTTTTATCCATTACCATCTTTGCATACAATATTAGCTATCATTCATCAACGTGGAAAAGTCCCTTCCAATTACTTTATGGAGAACATCCGGCTTTTCCAGCATTGCTTTAATCCTGTTTGGAGGATAATGTTGGAGTAGATCCCCAGCGCTAATTTTACCTACTTAAGAGACACGCTAATAAAATTTCAAATTGAAGCATATTTCACCAGTTTAGCTAAGAAGATTTGGGGTCAGGCGTCTGACCAATGTAGACGCAGAGTCTCTTCCAGTTCGTTGTAGGAGATCCTGTCCTGTTCCATGACCAACATGAGTTTGGAAGAAGGAACAAGCTTACCAACATATGAACTGGACCATTTGAGATAATTGAGAAGACTGGAATTGATGCCTACATCAAGGAACCCACAGGTGGTCAGCTTATCAACTGAGTAAATGCTAAGTTCCTATGACCTTATAAGCAATGAGGGACTTATCATTCAGTCAAGGGGGGTAATGTCAAGAAATTGGTATGGCTAGCCAATATGTCCTAATTAGTTTAGTGGATTGTATCTTGATTGCTGAAGGAGGATTTAAACCTGGATAGTAAATTTGGCAAATAGAGTGAATTCTGCCAGAGCCTCAATGATTAGGTGAAACAAGACAAGTTTTGTCAAATGATTAATAGCTAAGCAGAAGAGTCAGAATTGGACCAAGCAACGAAGATATGAGTGGGATGGGAAGACAAGAAGGGGGTCTACTTTTGAAGAGTGAGGAGGAGAGTGAATAGTAGGAAGAAGGAAGTGCACACAGAAAGAGTCTGCTGGTTGTATTTCATTAAATATGGTGGTGTGGTTGAGGCAATTGCCTCCTCTTATTAAAAATTTTAATATAATTGGCAGACCAACATTCTCCATATTGTTTGTCTGTTGCTCAGTGAGCTCAACCTGTGCAACTCCTACAGTGTATCTCAAGTATATTGCCAAATTTATAACAAGAATAGTATGTTAAAATTGCACGAATTTATGGTTTTAATTTTCTAAACAATTTATGAGGTGATATGTAGTTGAAAACTCTGTTGAGGCTTAATGAGGCAACCAAAAAAATCTTGTGCTAGGCTAATTAGTCAAGACTTGCAAGATACGAATTACTTGATTTTTTGCCATGATGAGAAAGCGTTGAAGCTTAAGTAGTTTAGACTTAAGTTGAATTAGTAATATTTACCTACCATGTATGTTTATAGGGCTTCCATTTTTAAGCTTGATGGTGCTATACCAAGATGCCTAACAGTCAGTGCTTGAAGTCAACTGAGTTGCACAAAAAGTATATTTTTATATAAAAGGGTATCAAGTTACTACTTATGTTCTGTTAGCTAGAGTATCCATCCTATGGTAAGTATGGCAAATTAGACTTATTGAAGTCAAGTACCAAAACAAGATATAGAAATAATGAAATAACTTTATTATAGTATAAAACAGGGGCTTTTATATGTTGCAATTGGTAATATAAACCCCAAAAAGGAAACAAATTGGTAAAAATAATAGAGGGGGAAATCTAAAAGGGAGGCTCTTAGGGGGTGGAAGGCAAGTCAGTAGGGCATATGGCTACCAACCTGAAGGTTGCAGGTTTGATTCCTGCCCTTCGCACATCAATTGAGGTGCCAGCCAAAGGAAGCTATTGGCGGTTAGTAGGTCTAATAACACGAAAACCTTACCCATGACGTAACCAGAAAAATTTGAGCCCCAATCTGGAGGTGGAAAAAACTTTCTTCAACAGAGTTGACCCTGTTCAGGTTTCATGTCATTTCTTTCTTTCACTAATGCATGTCCCCTGGTCGGCTTGCCTCAGCTAAATAAAAATGGAGGCTCTTGGTCGGGTGATATATTCTGGATATTATAATGCCTTTGTACAAGGGTTTATTTGAAAGTAAAGTCCAAATAACCCTCATATTTTTTTATAAAAAATTGGAACTCACTTTCTAAATAACCCTCATATTATAATTTTGATAAGGTAAAATTGGTGAATAGAATACCCAAGTTGGATGAGACTGTGTCACTTAGGTTGATGACCAGCAGCTTCTTGATTCCTACCCTTTTTTTGGGTTCATCTTAATTTGCTGCCCTTAGTGCCACTACAAGCAGTTGTCACCTGACTTCTAGATGATCCATCTTTTCATTGAGGCAGGAATTAATCTTGGGGTATCTTAGGCTCAACTTAGTTGTCAGAGTTTTACTAGAGTTGAATAAAGCTGTGCTGACTATCAATTTCTCCAGGTAATTTATTGAGGTAATGGATTAACCCCCTTCTTGGGTCTAGATGCCAATTCTGTCATGGGTGTTAAATGGTAAACATTCTTCTCATCATATCTGATATCAGGAAATCTGACATTGTTATTACTTGCTTTTATTTTTCTCACCATCTTATTTATCCTATAACCTTGTATCCTTCATTTAATATAATTCCTGATAAGACCTAATAATGAAATTTTCGCAGTTAAATAGGTCAGATGACAATAAAATATTCCACTGCAATATAATTTTTATAGTAAAATAAAAAGTTTTATATGTAAGAAGTGAAAATTTTATCTGTTTTTAGTAGTTTAAATCAGGTACACTGACCAGGTATAATAGATTTAATGGCAATTGGTATAGTTTTGGTTAATTAGTTTGATATTTGGTTAATTTGATAGTCTATGTGTTTTTTCCAAGTGGTTGGTGTCCATTTGGCTAATTACCAAGTTAATCATTTTATTATTTTTAAATTTTATCTTAAGCTTAGAGTAGGTTCTTTGAGATGTATCAACTTCAAGAAATATCCCATTCAAAAATGGTATCTCTATTCGCTGTGGTGTCTATCTATCTGTCTCTCTATCTATGATGGAATCTTGCAATTGATTTTTAACTACCTTCCAGACTAGCTAGAGCTTTTGTCATGACTACATGACATTTTTGAGGGGACATACTGTAAGGACAAGGCTTGACGTCAGAAGGCTAAAAAGGTCAGGCTGCAAGGCCTTGCTGACTTGAAACATACCCTGGACCAACGCTGGGTACAGGAAAAATATGCCCAGTTTGGTCCTGAGAATGTACGTTATGCTCAGCCTGGCATTACAGCTGTGGCGTTAAAATTCACCAGCTACATTCTCAACTTGGACCGTGTTGGAAAATTACAAGTCCAATAGTATGAGAAGAGTGTTTCAGATAATAATAATGACAAAATGACCAAAAGACCCTGGCCAATTCTTGGTGGAACCCCTCAAATCAGGGCAATAATTTCATTAATGAAACTCAGACAAATAGCACAATTCTAGGCAGTCAGATTTCACCAACCATGTGGTGAAATCATAGAAGTCATTCGAAAGTCCCATCATCCAATTGGCTAAAATATATTAAATCTTTACCCCATGTGTTTGTCTTGCCTACAATTGACCATCCATCAGCCATTCCATCAAAGTAAGGTGAATTTTAAAAGCTTCTATAGGTCAAACCCCCATAATTCCTAATCTGGCTCAAAGCTAATAATGATTTTACCCCTATCTCACTTTGAGCCTTGAGTTATTTTAAATACTAAGCAGCAAGATCATAATTGTGATCACTTCTTGACCCCCTCGCCACAAATTAATAAAACATTTATAAAATTCAACCATTTATTGAAATTATAGTTTTATTATTCTAAACATTGGTAGTATAAAAAGTTCCCTGAAAATTATTTACTCCAGCAGTAGAAAGTGAAACTTCTCCTGCAAACATTATTGAAATCAGGGTGAAAAGCACCAGAAAGCATCCTTTTATCCTGAATTACAATAAGTAGTGCTCAAAACAGGGTCTCCTGTACATTACAAGCATACAACTAAAATGGAGGGCGTTCAATTGAGTAACCCTCTTCCTCTACACATTAAATATGAAACAGGATATTTGCTCTTGAAAGTTAACTAGCCAGCGCACTGTCCCGTCTTAAAACACTTGAACAGCATACCCATTATACTCCAGCTGAGGTCATCTCTTATATCCCTTTTAATCCCATATTTAAAGAAAAATGCATCCCTGAAAAGAGTAGCATTGCCTCTTTTCTTTTCATTTATGAGTTGCCCATGGAGGACATGATTGACCATCAAAATCAAGCATATTTCCCCTTTTTTAGTCAAATGTCTCAAGAGATAGTGGTTTTAAACATGGACACCCTTAATAGCTGGGATGAGTTTAAAGAAATTCTTATGAATGAGTTCAGCTCCCCGCAGAGTTTAAAGAGAAGAAAACAGGCTTTTAAGCGCCTTAGGCTGAAAGATGGCGAATCAGTTGCTTTAATTGTTGATCAGTTCTACGGTGAAGCTCAGCCCCTGCTAATTGAAAAAACGCTACCTCTTGATGACGCCATTGCTGCCATTCTGAGAGGGTTGACTTCTCACCCTTCTATATCTTGGCATCTTATTAATGTAAAGCGCCTTCTCCAGACTATCTGTGATATCAAGGAGGCTCTGTTGGAGGTGACAATATTTATAACGCTGAAGCTACCTCAGGTGTTTGGTCAAGCCCCCAGGTTCTGATCATTGAGGATTACTCAACCGTATCCCCACTTAAGGAGGTTATGATGATCCCTAGAGACCCCCCTATGCTGGTTACTACTCTGAGCCCAACACCTGTGGTGCAGCTCAAACCTGTTTTTCATCCTCCCAGCCAACCTAAGGTTCTCAAGCCAGTAAGTCAGAGTGCATCATTGTCAATGGGGAAGCGCTCCCTGAACCCACCTTATCATCAAGATCATCTTATGTCAGCCAATGAGCCTCTACAAGTGTCCCCAAAGCCTTCTCCTAAGCGCAAACCCCTCTTTAGGATGACATTCGCCCCTTCCAATAATAAGTAAAATGTACAGTTCACAAAAGCTAAACTTCCTGCTTCCCCAATGCACACAACCGCTGATCAACCCAAAGCTGGCGTAGTTAAATCTTCAACCTCCAAGATGATATCTCCCTTGATCTCTTTTCCAGCTAACTCTAATCTGAAACCTGTAGCCATGGGGCAGTCCAAACCTGCTACTTTAAAGGTCAAAAATAGAGCCGTGACAAATATAGCGCCTCCTACAAAAATGGATAGGGTTGAGGAGCGGCCTCATGCCTCTCATGAGACGAGGTTTGCCCTGACTTACCCCCAGTCCTAGGGATCCTCTGATGTGCATTGAAAACCCCTCCAATGATGAATCTGAAGTGGGTTGTGAAGATGCCGGTTACTATGTTTTTAGGAGCCCCAAGGGAAGTGGAGGTACCTGACAGGTTTAACCCAGAAAGAGTGGATATGGCTAAGATACCCTGCAAAACATACCTTTATCAGGTGCTGAGAGTCCTGGAGGTTATTGATACCTCCAGTGATGCTGACAAGCTCATTGCTATGATGATCTGATCCACTCAGAGTGTACATGCACTGCAGTCTATCCAAGATATATACCATGAAACTGCCAAACGACTTTCTTCCACTCTCCAGATGAAGAAGATCCTCGCTCTTCCCCCCACTTGGGTGGAACTTTAACAAAAGTGGAAGTTGTTGCCAATGGAGTACAAGACATTGCTATCCTTGACACCAAATCTCCCATAAACTATGTATCATTAAAGCTTATGTACAAAATTAAGCTGGCCCCTGACCTTGGCTATACTCAAGAGTTTGGCACTGCTGGTCCAATCAAACTCGCGCTATTGGGGCCTAATCATCTTTACCCATCCAATTTGGGAAACTCCTCCTCTTGGCCCCCAAAAAGGATTTAGCCAACAATACCTATGACATGCTCATAAGTACTCAGTTTACACTTGAGTATGACAGGATTATCAATCTGAAGCAGGGTTATTTCTCCATGCTTAACTATGAGGTTCCCCTGATTCTGGACAACAATGAAATTAATAAAAAGGAATACGCTTGCATGGTTAAGTATCATTTCTCCGCCTTATCCCTACGCTACATGATGACGGGGCAGAATACCAAGATGCTGCCTGATCAGTGAACGCTCTCAAGGGAATTCCATTTTATTCAGTTGAAGAGGTGTTGATTAAAGTGGGTGAACAAAGGATGATTGACACCAAAACTACCATGCAAATCCCCCATAACTGCCTGCTGCACATAATTAGCATCAATGGAATCAGTACCTTAGAACCTCGAGTATTGCCAGGAATTCTAGACCCAGCCTACTAATGACCTATCAATATTCTACTGGGTAATATTACTAGTAAGTTTAATTATCGAGTTCATCTCAATCATTACAGTCTGACTCAGATTCAGATTTTCCAAATCTGAGTCAGATCGCTTTTGAGTATTTTTGGTACAGCCGTTTTGGGCGCTGGGTTGTGTCTCACACAAGTTGTAGACTAGGCTTGTGTGAGCCTAATCAATGGCTCAGGTGAGGCGATATAGAGCTGCCTTTAAAGGTGCACCTGCCCATTATGAGGTTCACTTCAAAATTCTAAGTCAATTTCCCCTATCAATCCCTACCTGGGGAGCATTGGCGGTTGCTCCCCGGATGAACTATTGATGGCAGAACTTTTTTATCTCCATAATAAAAAAAGGTTGTTTTGGGGTTGGCATACCTCACTTACCTGTGTTATTTTCCCTGTCAAGGAGCTTTTTGAGTGGGTTGGTTTTGAACCAACTCCCCCAGAGGACTTTGCATAACCAACCAGGTTTAGGGGAGTGTTGGGCTTGTTGGGTGCTGAGAGTACCTCTCCCAACATTGTTTTTTTGATTGCTTGTCAGTGCACCAAAAGAATTTTTTAATATACAGCAGTCAGAACTGGGGTTTTTTTTTTCAGTCCATGACATTATTCCAAAGTCAAATGTGCTCTGCACGCTGCTGATTCTAATTTGGCCAACCTCAGTTGTCACTTGGTCCCAGTTGTCAAGTAACCAGCCCTGGTAGGAGATGGTGACTGATGGTCAACCCTGGACTTAAAGTGACCATCAGATAATATTCCCGGTGGGGCCTCCCACTCACCAGGAATTTGGTAGCACCAAGGGGACCATCCTAGCAGGGCTCCCTCACCCATGGATGGTCCACCTGGCAAGGGGTTGGATGTCCAGCCATGCTGCACTGCACACCCCTCTCACGCTTCTGTTGGGGAAAGCGCCTTCCTGGTTGGGATGGGAAGACCATCACCAATAGGAGTCCATGAGGGGGGCGCAATGCAGCCAAGTGCTGGGCATGCATCCTTGGATTGGGTGGGCTGACTCTGGCAGCCCAGTGCCAATTTGCTCTCGCCATTTTGTGTTTCCTCAAGGGGCCCAGAGTGCATCTGGGCTAATTTTCCTGAGGCTCAAAACTTGCCCCAGGAAGCCCTCATCATGGCGGCCTTCTGCTGTGGGGCCCCTCTTTAGGGAGGGGCCCTCCTCTAGTGGGGGATAATGTAACAATTGAGTTTATCTCAATCATTACAGTATGACTTGGATTTGGATTTTCAGGATCTGAGTCAGATCTCTTTATAAAATGATTTTGGTTCAGTCGTTTTGGGCACTGGGCTGTGCCTCACCTGAGCTGTAGATTAGGCTTGTGCAAGCCTAATCAATGGCTCAGGTGAGGCCCCCAAAGGGCTGCCTTTATAAAGCGCCTGCCCATTCTGTGATTCACTTTAGAATTCTAAGTCAATTTTCCTTAGCAATCCCTACCTGGGGAGCATTGGCAGTTGCTCCCCAGATGAGCTATTGACAGCAGGGCTTTTTTATCTCCAGAATAAAAATAAAGGTTGTTTTGGGGTTGGAATACCTCACTTACCTGTGTTCTTTTTCCCTGTCAAGGAGATTTTTGAGTGGGTTGGTTTTGAACCAACTCCCCAAGAGGACTTTGATTAACCAACCAGGATTAGGGTAGTGTTGGGCTTGTTGGTTGCTGAGAGTACCTCTCCTAACATGGTTGGCCAGTTTGGTTGCTTGTCAGTGCACCAAAAGAATGTTTAAATATATGGCAGTCAGAAATGGGGTTTTCGGTCTGTGACAGTAAGGACATGGTTGTAAAGAAACACCAGGAGATTTAGAAAAGGTTTTATGATCCCAGTTAAGGAGATTTACCAGGTCCACTGCATCGGGTCTATGTCACATATGGGCCTACCTGCTGAAAAATCGTTATGTACATTTCCTGATGTTCGTATCTCTAATGAACTATCATCTGAAGAACTGGAAAAAGTCCAAGCCTTGCTAGATGCCTACAGCGACATATCTCTAAAGCTAAGACCAACTATGGTTATATGAAATATTTGGAGTCGTAACTATTGATGTTGGCGATGCTTGTCCCATCTGATCAAACCTTGTTGTAAAATAAAAGTCAAGGAGCAACAGATGAGTATGGAGCTCAAACAGCTACTAGAGGCTGGGCTACTGGTACCGTTTCAAAGCCCATAATCGTCCCCTCTCCTCCTTATAAAAAAGAAAAAATGGCTGTCATCAGGTTGTGATGGACTACTGCAGGCTAAACAACCTCACAGAGAAGAATAGCTATCCTAGCCCTCGCATTGATGATGCCTAGTACAGCTCTCTGGATCTAAGTTCCTCTCAGCTATGGACTTAGCCAGCGGCTATTGGCAGATGAATCTCTCTCCACAAGATCAAGAGAAATGCACTCTGATTTGCAGCAAAGGCCTATTCCAGCTTACCCGACTACCTCAGGGGTTGTGCAATGCTCCTGCATCTTTCCGGTGATCCATGGATCACATCTTGCAGGACCTCAATTTAAGTTGTGTCATTTATCTATCTTAATGACATTACTGTGTTTTAAGACCTTTAATGACCATCTTAATCACCTGAAAGAAGTCTTTCAACGCTTTTATCAGTCCAACATTAAATTAAAGCCTTCCATTTGCACTCTTTTTCTAAAAAAGTTAAATTTCCTTAACTTGCCATCTCACAGGACGGGATTCAACCCTCCAAGGCAAGGTTGAGCTATATCCAAAATTCCTGCTCAAAAACCCCGCTTGATTTCCATGTACCCTTGGGTATGATGAGATATTACCACCAATCTATCTTAAAGTTCGCCCAACTGATTGTGCCTCTTGTACGGCTATTGGCTAAGAACGTCCCATTTCATTGGGGAGCTGAACAAAAGGCCGCCTTTGAGACACTAAAGCAGTTATTGCAAAAGTGCTATCTTGCGCCACCCTGATTATGGTAAACCTTTTCTTCTGTCTACTGGTGCCACTGACTACGCTATTAAAGCCATTTTGACTCAATTAGATGATAATGTTGTGGATCATCTCATCTCTTATTTAAGCAAGACATTATCCAAGGCTGAACGTGATTACAGTATCACTGAAAAGGAGTGCCTCACATCCTGCTGGCTGTAAGATATTAACACCCTTTCTTATATGGAACTTCCTTCACTGTGGTCACTGACCACGCCTCCCTGAAGTGGTTACAAAATATTAAGATCCCACTGGGTGGTTGTCTCGCTGGGTCTTAAAGCTTCAACACTACATTATGAAGATTGAGCACTAAGCTGGAAAATGCCTTATGAACATTAATGGCTTAACTCGACTGCTTATCCTTCACCTGGATAATAGTGAAGCTGAGATGCTGCATGACCTCCTTATGACACCTGACGCCTGGGAAGATGAGGATGAGCCCATCCGGAAAATGTTAGCCCAACACTCCTGAAACACCAAGGTGTAAAGCGGGAAGTTGTATAAAAAAGTGTGGGGTGAATTGGTTGCCTTATCTCCACCCTTTCAAGCAAGTTCTCGTGATCATGGAGGTCCATTCTATGCTGGGGCACAGTGGAGTGCGCAAAACTTATAAGTGGGTGAAGGATAGGTACTACTGGGAGGGAACCATGGAGTCTATCATAGAAGTGCTGGACGCCTGCCTAATCTGTAAGATGAAATCCAACTACAAACTCAAGTATCAGTACCAACTCACCATACCTCAACAACTGTTTCATACAATATGTTTGGACGTGGTAGGTCCGCTACCTCAGACTACCAGCGGAAATTGCTATATCCTGGTAGGTATTGATTACTTAACTAAATTTTTGAAGCAGTCACTCTTCCCGCCCAGACCGCCAAAGCTATTGCCACCTTCCTCCAACAACATAATTTCATTCAGCATGGTTGTCCCAAGGTTCTACTTTGTGACAATGGGAAAAATTTCAACTCATGGATGATAAAGCTTTTAGCTACTTCCATGGGTATGCAGCAACTTTTCTCAGATGTTACAACCCTTCCATGGATGGTACTGTGGAAAGAGAAAATGAAACCCTGGTTTCCATATCACAAAAGATGGCCAGTTCAGATCCCCTACACTGGGATCAATTCTTACCTAGTGTCCTGATGGCCTACCATATTAGCTACCATCAAATCCTTTAAAATGTCTCCTTTCAGCGTATTATATGGTCAGTAACCAGGGGTGAAAGCCCTTCTAGCCAAAGACATATTCTCTGGTAGGACAGATGGTCCTGAAACAGCCTTAAAAGATTTTCTCAGCGCATCATCCAGCTACAGCCTAATGCCATGACTAACCTATCTAAAACAGTCACCAAAGAAGGGGTAGCTGCAAATGAGCATCAAAAGCCCCTCCCTTTCTTTTAAGTTTCTGACCTGGTGTTGTATTACCACAATTGTATCAATCCCAGAAGTAAGAAACTTGGGTTTATTTGTGAAGGCCCCTTTGTAGTCACTTTATTTGTGAGGGGATGAGTACTTCTTTAAGTCCCTTGCTACTGGAGTTACTGTCAATCAAGTCCATGTCTGGTTCTTGCACTCTTATTCTCCCCTAACACTCTTGAAGAGGGAAATGTCAGAAAATAACAAGTCCAATATTGTGGGAAGAATGTTTAGGATGATAATAGTGATAAAATCAGCCAAAAGACCCTGGCCAATTCTCAGTTGAACCCTTCAAATAAGGGCAATACTTTTGTTAAAATATGGCGCTTGGATGGTTGCTCGCTTTTAGCCCTAAATTCAACTGCACAAATTCGTGGATACTTGCATTGATTAATAATATGAACTTAGGAATAATAGTATGAAACTTATTGTTTTGGTTGATTGCCCAAAAGCCACGTTGAGTGAAAAGTTTAATGCTAAACTGGTGCTTCTTCCACTTGAAGATACTCTGGTACTGGTACGGAACACTTTCCCTATTCTCTTTTTGCAGAGCCAAGTGGAGACTTGATAAAGCCAACCTAAGGATATCTGAACTTCGCACTCTTATCTTAAGAGTAATTTTAAACAACCAATGTATACAAAATTAGTCAATATCAAGTTTTAGTCCGCTTTTGTTAGGGAATAATTGGGGACTTTTATAGTTAGAATTGGCACACAACTTATCAGCTGTCCTCTGGGAATTATTTGTTCTCCTATGCTTGTTTGATCCTTGAGTGTTAGGCACCAAATCTCATCATTCTGTCAAATCAAGTTTATAGACAGCATAACCCATGGCTGTTTGATGGCCAAAACAATTAATATTAGGAACTTGAAACCAATTGTTTTGGCTGATGATGATCTTACCTTTTACCTTCAGCATTTGAATGTTTTGGTAGTTTCCAATGACTCCCCATTCATTCTGCTCTGAATGATTCCTTATTATTTGACTATCAGGTGTTGTTCCCTCATCAAATTTGTACTTAATATCATTGAGGATGATGCCCAACGATAATCTTATCTGCCAGCAACTGTTGCCAATACTTTATGATTGTAGCTAATTGTCAAAAATTTATTAATCAGTTAATAGTTTGGATTATGTGGTTATCTCAATTCCAAACTATCCCCCTTTTGACAAGATTATCCAATGGAAGATAGAACCCTCAGGGATGGAAGCTGCTTCAGCTTACCATCTAGTACTAATAAAAAGCTGCTTCAGCTTGAGCTCATTTTAATATATCTCTATTTTCTCAGCGGAGTGCAGCTCTGTCTGCACTCAACGCCCATATGCTCTGCTCAGATTGATGACTTCTTATCCTTGGTTGCTACCCACTGCCACCTCTTCTTAAGCGCGGTTCCCACGACATCATGCCATGCCACTCACATCTTTGCGTCCTTGTTAAAAGATCAACTGGTCCACCTGTACAAACTCCAGGACTGGTCTCGTTGGCACTTTGCCACCTGTATAAACCCCAGGATGGGTTCCGTTGGCACTTTTCCACCTGTACAAACCCCAAGATGGGTCTCATTGGCACCTTGCCACCTGCACCAGCCCCAGGACAGGTTTCAACATCTCATTGATAGGGACTATTCCAGCAGATCTAGTTTCATCCCATCTTGATCCTACCAATCACCTTGGACTCAGGCCCATCAGTATCTTTTCCTTCCTCTACACTTAGTAGGTGGGATATTGCTAGATGCATCACTGCTCAAAGAAAATAAAATCAATTTTTTAATATATTCTATAGTTTTTATATCTTTCATACATCTTTTTATCTTTTTTCATTATTATTTTTTCCTTTAAGTCCAATACTTTAAGAATTTTTCATGGTCTCTATTGACTATGCAACCATCCTCAATATTCTTGATTGTATAAGCATCATTTGCCAACTTAGTGATAGTTTCAAATGGTTTCATCCATAGGTCATCCAACTTATTTTTTCTCCCAAACCTATTGCCCACATAGCATTCTTTCAACGTAGGTTGATTCTGGAAGTCCGCTTTTCTTGCGTTGATTGTTCTTTTCATTATCATTTTGAGTGCCCAAGATTATAATTCAACTAAAATATTGGCCAGTTGGGATAGATATTGTTTGGCACTCATTCCCAAAGATGGCTCCACTGCTGATTTCTAGTATTGGCGGCAATGTGGCTTTCCGCACATATAAAAACTTTTGAATGACATTTTCTCAGTCACCAAATGGTAACTGACATTATAAGCAAATGTGAATGAACACAGATATGAGCCTAAGAAGATTTTCCCCACGACCAATTTTTGTAATTTTAATGCTAGAGTTGCATTCACTCTTTTCACCATTTCATTAATTTCTAAATGTTAGGGGACAGATACAACACCACAGATTCCCATTGATTCATTTAGCCTGGGAATCACATATGAAGTTAAATTTGTTCCAATGTCATTGAGAATAACTTGAGGGCATCTGTGGCGATAGATCACTTGGTCAAGTATAAACTTCGCCATACTCATCGCATCTACTTTGCTGAGGGCTTTCATTTTTACCATTGGGTTAAATGGTCTATTACAACAATTGTTTCTTCACTCCTCCAGTGCTGATACTCAATGGTCCCATAACGTCTATGGACACCATGTGCCATGCGAACCCAGGGTGTACTAACTGGTACCCTACAGCATTATTGTGTGGCTTGTGAAGACATTCCACACAACTAGCTAAATAATCTGCAACATTCTTTTTGATTGATTCCCAGTAGTAATACTGGCAAATATGATCCACTGTAATATTTAGGTCACCTTGGCTGATGACCTTATGAGCAGCTTGAATGATTTCTACTAGTTCAAATGGTTTAGAAAATAAAACTGTTTCCCTTCAATCATTTTGTATAATTAATTGTTCTTAAATTTGGTATTTTCCATGGCCTTTTGTAATGCATTCCATTTTTAGGGTTCATCCTCACTATATCCTTTGATCATCCAATGAAACAGTGCATCATCATGATGATAGGTTACATGAATAACCAGCAATCAAGACAATCCGTCAGCATTCTGATTTACCACTCCAGCCTTGTGATTAATTTCAAAATTGCATGCTTGCAGCTTTAAAACCCCATTGTGCCAACTGGCCCTCTGGTTCATTCAGGTTATGAAGCCAGCGAAGGGATGAGTAGTCAGTTATGACTTTAAAGTGCATCCTATGTATGTAGACTCAAAATTGTTTACAGGCATGATGAATGCCAAACACTCTCACTCTGTCACAGTATAGTTTACTTCCGCTGATGACAGGGTTCTGCTCACATAGGCTACTAGATGTTCATCCCTGGTGTCATCTAATTGACTTAGAATGGCTCCAATCACCATTAATGAGGTATCTGCTTGAATTATAAATTCCTGATTAAAATTCAAGTATTTTAACACTGGGCTGCTCATGAGATATTTTCAGAGTTTGTTGAATAAATTCTATGCCTCTTTGTTCCATATGAATCCCTTTTTTGGATCCTTGAGTAGGTGGAATAAAGGCTCAGAAATTCCAGAAAAGTTTTTGATGAATCATCAATAGTACCTGACTATCCACAAAATACTTAAATAGCTTTAACACTTTTTGGGATCAACATCCACTCAATAGCTTCTATTTTCATGGGTTGCAGTTGTAATCCATTAGAGTTTATGTAACCCTAAGTATTTAAACTCTTTTTTAAAAGATGGCATTTTCTTGGCTTAATTTTAGATTTTCCATTGCTAACCACTTGAAAACATCCTCCAGATGCTCCAAATGATCTTTAAAGGTCCTTCTGAAGACGTTAATATTGTCTAAGTATACTAGCATGCAAGATAGCTTCAGGTCACTAAGTATTAAATCCATAGCATGCTGGAAAGTTGCTGGCACATTGCATAAACTTTGGGGCATTCTCTTTGGCTGGTATAGTCATTGTGTGGTAATTATCATACGTTTTCTTGATTTTCTTTGGAAAATTGATTTTCCAATAGCCTGAAATCAGGTCCATAGCCAAAAAAGTAGTTTGCCTCCCTCAGGTGATCAAGCACATCATCAATTTGAGGCAGCGGATAGGAGTCTTTTTTTGTAATCTTGTTTAGTTGGCAATTCTTGGGCACTACTCAATTGATCCATTCTCCTTTTTTACCAAAAGGATTGGACTTGCCATGGGTTCAATGACATAACAAGTAACCCATGTTCCACTAACTTGCCAATTTCATCGCTGACCGCTGCTTCTGCTGCTCTTGGCCTTCTAACAGGTCTCATTCTTATTGGTGGATATTCCCCAGTATCAACTTTGTGAAGTGCATCTTTTGCACAACCTGAGTCATGATTGTTCAGAGCAAATATCTTCCAATATTTTTAGAATAACTAGAGCACATTTTCCTGCTGATTCTCAGTCATATTTACTAGCTGCTCATGATCAACAAATATGTTGACACTTTTGGCAATTTTTGCTGTAAATCTAATTTCAGAAAATGATCCAAATCCATAAGAAGCATAAAGTTCCACCATCAGGAGCAATTGTAGAAATGCAATGATCTGATTTTTTTCAATTTTCATCAGCTTTTTTCCCATATTGGCTAAGAATACTCATATCTCTTCATGACCTGGCATTAAGTTTCCTGGCACCACTTACGGTTTGACTCTTTATTTTTACCTTGTATTGATAATTTCCCCATATAAATGTTCTAGAAGTTCCATCTTTAATTCAGTGTTAACTATGATTTGAGCCTAAGGATGATAGTGTTCATTGCATTCATCATTAGAGGTATCCCACAATTCTCCATAATTTCCATCAGTATTGCTTTTCATTTTCGTCCAACTAATTTATAGTGAATGTGTCTATTACCATCACTATAAATTAATTTGACAAAAGTGTTCCTCTTTAGCGGAATTTATCCCTTCCGCTGGTACACCAAAGGCAATGTCTGCCCCAATATCATCAGAGTGTTTTCTTTAAAATCACATTTCACCCCATACTTTCTCAAGAACTCTGTCCTGATAAGTATATCATAATTTGGATTGTCCAGCACTATGGCGGGAGCTGACACCATTAGTGATCCAAACTGAAGTGGTAGCGCACTGTAGGAGCCACATGAGATGGTAATGTCTGGTCAAGCCATTCCATACTCTTTTCAAAGCTCCAAATCTGGTGAGATCTTCATACATTTCACTAATTTGGTGGAAACAATGTTGATTGGCGCTCCACTATCAATTATTGCTTGTACTCTTATCCTATTGACTTGAATATCAACATAGGTACACTCTGAGTACTGCAATAAAGTATTAACTGAATGGATAGCTGCCTTATTTGTGAATCAAGTGTGTGAATTATTTGAGTGGATAAATCAGAGAATGACTCCTTGATTGCTCTGATAGGTAAAGAAACATTCGCCTCATCCAACTTTGTTTTGACTAAGTCCTCAGGGCCCTAGGAAGATCTAACTTTCTCTGCTAACTGTCATATATAAGGTCAAGCAACCCCATTAACAATTTTGAGATTTATCCCCTTCACTTTGTCTTGAATTATTGCTTTATCATTCATGTTAACCCCTGATGGGGCAGGTTCAGTGAGTCATTGTCCACAAATAGGTCAGAGATATTGATTTCCTCATTCATTATATAAGGTGGGACAGGTTTATCAGCAGTATTAGAACGTCCTTAATATAGACTGCTGGTCCTTTTCCCAAATCTGAATCAGTTTCTTGGGTCTGAATTAAATTAATATGATCTTTCAGCTTTTTGTCCCAATACTAGGCAACTACATGGCCAAACTTCTTGCATTGAAAACAGCTGATAGACAATTAGCCGCTCATTTTTTAAGTTTGAGTTTACTTCCCATCACAATTCAGCTCATAGATTCTTTAGGTAGTTTGGAAAATTTGACAATATTTTGGGCCTTTGTTTGAATTCTTTAAAATTGAAATTAGGAGCATCAAATGTGGCTCCAAGCATCTTCAGATGGTCCATCATTTGAGAAGTCATTGTTTGAGTTACTAGCGCTGCCACCATAATCTGATGCAATTCTTGG
Source organism: Massospora cicadina (assembly GCA_022478985.1). Lineage (NCBI taxonomy): Eukaryota > Fungi > Entomophthoromycota > Entomophthoromycetes > Entomophthorales > Entomophthoraceae > Massospora > Massospora cicadina. Next base: position 140,233 of record JAKSZP010002689.1, read on the forward strand.
TAGGGCCAAAGTGCTGTCAGCATGACTATGTTTGCATCAAATTCAGTCAACATTTTCGCTCCTGCCAATATCTGGGCTTCTTAGTAAAACTGGTCAGCAAAACTAGCCAGGGTCTTGTATTTATGGAATGGTATACCCATGAACTCTTGTTTATGATTTGCCATCTGAGTAAGGCTTCCAAACTCCAACATAATGGCTGCTTTTGCTTCCACGTATTACCAGCTGTCCCCATTGAGGTGGAGTAGCACCAGATTCTGGAAGTCAATGCTAAGACAGTTCATTACAATCACCACTTTTTGATGAACCATATAACTAACATGGTCATCTCAAATAGGTGTAAAAATGCCAGGGCGTTATCCCAGTAAAAGGTGGGCAATTTTGGCATATTTGAAAAATTTTCAGTTACTCTGATTATATAAGATCCTTGCCCAGCTAATTGAGTAGCCATGAGAGTGGCTTTGGGAGTTATTTCCAACACACCAGAGAAATGTTTGGGCATATTTTGGGGCAGAAAAGTCTTCCTGATTGAGGTTTCACATGCTTTTTTGTCACCCTTGTTCACCTCAAATTGTTCACAATCACATTTGTGATTTTTCAATTCCTCTATATGCTTTGTCATTTTTGCAACTTCCTCATGAAACTGTCAGATGCATTCTCAATCCACTTTTCATTCAGTTTTTTGGAATAAAATTACTTTAATGAGTTTGCCCTCTTTCCACTTCAAAGAGGCAACTTTTCCACACAGGTCATTATTCAACATTCCTACTTGTTCAAGCATCTCTTCCACCTTGATTACATGCTCCTCTAAGGTACTAACATCAGTATGAGATGCCAAGCTGAGCACATTTTGATTGACAGCCTTCAGTTCTGCCCAAAGCTTCCAAAGTCCTTCCTTATAAGACATCATTGTTTAAATTGGCTTTTGACAACTCAACTACCCCCTGTAGTGAGCACCAATGTTAAAACCTGGGCACTTGGATGGTTTCTCGCTTTTGGCCCTAGATTTCAAATGCACAGATTTGTGGATAATTTCATTGATTAATAATATGAACTGGGGAAAAATAGTATGAAAACTATTATTTTGGTTGATTGCTCAAAAAAGCCACAATGAGTGAAAAGTACAATGCTAAACTGGTGATTCTTCCTCTTGAAGATATTCTGGTACTGGTAGGGAACACTTACCCCTATTCTCTTTTCACAGAGCCAAGTGGAGACTTGATAAAGCCAACCTAAGGATATCTGAACCTTTCACTCTTATCTTAAGAGTAATTTTAAACAACCAATGTATAACAAATTAGTCAATATCAAGTTTTAATCTGCTTTTATTAGGGAATGATTGGGGTTTTTATAGTTTGAATTGGCACACAACTTTTTAGCTGTCCTCTGGGAATTATTTGTTCTCCTATGCTTGTTTGATCCTCAAGTGTTAGGCACCAAATCTCATCATTCCGTCAACTTAAGTTTATTAGGCAGCATAACCCTCAGCTGTTCAGCAGCCAAAGAAATTGGTATTAGAAACTTGAAACCAATCTTTTTGGCTAATGATGATCCTACCTTCCACCTTCAGCATTTGAATGCTTTTGTAATTTCCAATGACTCCTCATTCATTCCGCTCTTAATGATTCCTTATAACTTGACTATCAAGGTGTTGTTTTCATGAAAATGGCAGAAGAAGTTTAGAACAGCCTGCCAATTGGGATGCGTGAGCACCCAAAAAGCAAGCCAGAATTACAAAGGCATTACCACATGTTTGACGTTGTATGGAACCACGAATTAGGAAATGATAAATTGTTGGTGTAGGGCAATTGTGAATTGCAACCTGAAAATGAACCAAATGGAGAAAACCCCAAAAGGGGTTCTTACTGCAGGGGGTTGTAACACTGGGATGGTTTCTTCAGGGTTACTAGTAGGTGGGTTCAATACAACTGAGAAGACAAGGGGGCAGTCCTTGCTTGGAAATGGTGGATGTAAGTCCACAAGATCCCAGTATTGTAACAAATCAGAAAAAAACCCAGTTCTGATTGCCATATAATTTTTACATATTTGTTTGGTGCACCAACAAGCAACCAAAGTGGCCTAACTGAGTAGAGAGAGGTTTGAGGCACCAACAAGCAACCAAACATTCACCTCTCATTGGTTGGCTATATAAAGGTTGAATAGTGGTTGGTCCAACCCAACCACACAAAAGCTCCTTGAAATGAATACCTGTAAAAGACCACAGGTATGCAAGGTATGCAAACCCCAAAACATCCTTTATTTTTAATTTTGGACCATAAAAATGAAGGTGTACACTGACCAGAGCTCATCTGGGGAGCAACTGACAATGCTCACTCAGAAAGGGACATGCTAGGGTGAAATATTGAAGTAAACTTTGGAATGGGCAGGCGCGCCTTATAAAGGCAGCGCTTTGGGGGCCCATCTGAGTTATTTATTAGGCTCACACAAGCCTAATCTACAACTCAGGTGAGGCACAACCCAGCGCCTGAAACATCCAAACTAAAAATGTTTTTTAAAATGATTCAACATAAATTCAGAAAATGTGAATCCAAGTCAAAATGTACGATCAAGACAAATCTCAATTGTTACAAGTATATTGATATCAGATAGTTGAAATAAGGGGGTTAAATTGACAGAAGTATCTGGCTTGCTGAATCCAGTTAATGATGGCGGGAGTCATATTAAACTTCAAAACTGGTAAAGCCCATCTGGTATAAGGACTGACAGGCTACCAGAGAAATTCTATTGGGACTTTGACAAGAAGGATATCAATAAAGTAAAATTAATAGTTTAGAGCAGAAATTTTACTGAAGGAAAAATGAAGAAAATCAACTAACAATTTTCTCAGTACAATGCAACTGGTTAATTAGTGGTCAATTGATGCAGGAACAATCTGGGATTGGGTCCCTTAAGTTTGACCTAACTGGCAAATTTTTTGGGTAGGGGGCAGATAATCTCAATGGAAACCCACATCAAAGGATTTGGCAGCAGGCTGAGTCACTGTTGGTTTGACCTCAAATGCTTAAACCAAGGTTTGACTGCATTTCTGTCAGTTGGCACAACAGTGTCTGGACCAATGAGCAATGGGAATTTCCCAGGGCCACTCCACATAGGGGTGGTCCTAATTAGTTGAAAATGGGTTCAGGATGCCCAACCCACCTGTGCTTGGTTGCTGGGCCATTTGATCAGTCAAGAGAGTTACATTGGCTGCAACTCCTAATTTGCCAGATAGAGGTTTTGAACTATTGTCAATGGTTTCCAATGATATCATTTGAGCATTGGGGATCATCCTCAACAATTTTGAGAGGGGGTTAGCTTCAGCAATTGCACTTCTGGCTAAATCAAAACTGTTGGTGAATCCAGACAATGATTTAATCTTGGTCCCTTTTTGACTACATGTGTTCCGATCATCAGGCTTGATTGTCATTGGTTTCAGACTAATTGACTTCAATTTGGTGATCTCAGCGCAGATTTCTCTAATCCAGCAGATAAGTTTGGCTGAGGTGAGCGTGGGTACCAGGGGAGGAATCCAAAGAGGGAGAGCTGTTACCCAGCGCTCATCTACCATGTGGGCGAGGTCACCCTGGGTGATGAGGGGTACAGCCACCCTCTTTGGACCCTTTTTATTTGGAAATGGAAAGATCACCCAATCCATGCACAAGAGACGTTCCCTGGGACTTACAGTTGTTCCATCATCAAATTTATACTTAATATCATCAGGGATGATGCCCAATGATATTCTCATCTGTCAGTGACTGTTGCCAATACTTTATGATTGTAACTAATCATCAAATTTATTAATTAGGTAATAGGTTAGATTATGTGGTCATCTCAAATTCCAACAACTTTCATTAATGAAACTTGGCTAAATAGCACAAGTTTAGGTATTCAGACTTTACCAACCATGTGGCAGAATCAGACAGGTCATTCAGAGGTCCCATCATCTGATTGGTTAAAAAATATTAACTCTACCCCACAGGTTTGTCCTGCCTATGATCAACCCTCCATCAGCCGTTCCATCAAAGCAAGATGAGTTTCAAAAGCTTCAATAGGTCAAAACCCTTATTCCTAATTTGGCTCAAAGCCAATAATGAATTTATGCCTATCTCACTTCAAGCCTTGAGTTATTTTAAATACTAAGCAGCAAGATCATAATAGGTGTTGCTTCATGATCCTCACACTGCAAATTAACAAAATGCTTATAAAAATCAACCATTTATTGAAATTAAAGTTTTATTATCTTAAATATTGGTAGTATAAAAAAGTCCCCTCAAAATTATTTACTCCAGCAGTAGAGAGTGTGAGTTCTCCTGTTAATATTGTTAAAATTCAGGGTACAAAGCACTAGCAAGCATCCAAATACCCTGAATTCCAACAGATGGTTTGTTACAGTTGCTCAAAGAACAGGGTTATCAAAACCCTATATTTTTAATTTTGCAAAATTGGGTCAAGTCCAGTTACAATCCATAACTCAAGTTCAGTCAATTTCAAGTTACAGGACCCTGGCCAATGGTAGCATGCACCTATTAGCTCACTTAGGCTTAGCACCACTTCCACCAATTGATGACTCACCTCCCATTGCTTAAGTATATTTCCATGAGACCAAATTTCCTTGTTGGTCAACTATTTTTAAATAAAATTCCTGTTCAGTTTATATTTTTATGCTCATTTATTTAGTCTGGTTTGCCAACCTCCAAAAGGTCTAAATTAACTTAATGTGTATCATCCTTGTTTGAACCATTCTGTGCACTGCCCTTGTGGGTGGAGCTTTGTTTACACTTAACTCAGCGGAGTGTTCCTATGCTGTGAGGTGACATTTCCCACCACCTCTACTTAAACTGGAGCGTTACAGGTATGCTCCTAATAGCTTTGAAATTTGGCACACTTATGTATCTCCTGTGACAATGCAATAAATCATTTTAAAACTTAATCTTAGTAGTTATTTTATATGTAACAAGTAGAATTTTTATATTTTAATGGTTGTTGGTATATCTTTATGACTGGGCAGTTTGGTATCAGTTGATTTAAAAGTTTCAAGTTAACTACCTTCCAGACTAGCTAGAGCTTTTAAATTTGGCACACTTATGTATCTCCCATGACATTACAAAAATTTATTGAAAAAGATTGTGGAAATTGTGATTTTATAAAATAAAATATCTTACAAAATGTTAAACTATATTACCCATAATCTTGTTACTTGCCTTTATATAGCTCCCCAACTTATTTGCCCTCAAACCTTGCATCCTTCATTTAACGCGCTTCCTGACATACCCTATTGAAAGATTTTGCATTGCTACTAAGGTCGGATGACAATAAAATATTCAGCATAAGTTTTTAATTTATTTAGTAAAATAAAATGATTCAAGTTTTATCTTATGGTAAAAACCTTAAGTGCATGATAGTTGCTTTTGGCTGAAGGTTGTTAGCAACTTTCTTAACATTTTATCGGCTGTTATGATAGGATACTATCATTGTGGTTGTCATCTGATTTTTAAAAGGATAATAATTGAGACGGTTAGATTAATTAAGTAATGGTTGGAATAGCCTAATAAAACTGTGTATGATAGCGGGCGAGTAGCTGGCAGATTCAAATTTATTTAACTTATATTAAATTGGGGAGCATTTTAATTGTGGTGGTTTAGGGAATCATCTTATAAACAAATCACAATAAATACACATCTATTTCAACCTCTAATCCTAGACTATCTACCAATCTCGGATAAACTTGACACAGATATTCTATGATATATATAATTATTCAGTTGGCTTGATTAGTCCAATGGTTCAGGTATAAGGTTGGCAGTTTTTACTTATTTAGTTTTTATTATTGGTCGATTTTATCAGTCAATTGTACGGTAAACTTTCAATTATCTATCTATACTACCTCATTTTATTTATTCGGTTGCTTTTATGTGTAAACCTATGCTAACTTTACTGATTGACATCTACATTAATACTTTTTAGATCTAGTTGATTTAATTGGTCACGCTATGCTAAATTTAATGTTTGACGTCTACTTAAAAAAATCACTGACGTACTGACTGACATCTGAAACCTTCGAGTCTGATAGGGTCAATGTATTTGGGTGAGTGGGTGAGAATTGACGAATCTTATCGAATCTGAAATTATCGAGGCTGATGGGTTCAATCTATTTGGGTGAGTGGGTGAGAATTGGCGAATATCTACTTAATAACACATTCACCCACTGACTGACTGACTTACTGACTGACTGATTGACATCTGAAACCTTCGAGTCTGATAGGGTCAATCTATTTTTTGAGTGGGTGAGAATTAGCGAATCTTATCGAATCTGAAATTATCGAGCCTGATGGGTTCAATCTATTTGGGCGAGTGGGTGAAGGTTGACAAATATCATCGAATAATTCACCAAATTGCTCATCTGAAACTCAATAAGAATCGGCATTAGAGTTTAAATAGATTAGGTAGTTAGGATAATCATCTAGCCAGCCACGAGGGCTCAGCGAAGCTGGTAGTCCGAGTGGCTTGAGAGTAGTGCTGACACAGCCTATAGGCTACAATGTGAGCTTATCATTGATAAACTAAATACCGTAGCAAAGCACGGGTATCTGGATGCTAGGTTTATATATTTTAAGAACCTGCCTAATTTGGTTCACCTAATTAATAAATATTTTTGGCAAGTTAAGTAGAAGTTGATTTAGTAGTTTGGAAGATATGTCACGTACACTATGATCTTAGATATTTAGAGATGTTTGGGTAGCAGTTTGGTATTATCTGATTGATTCGATAGGTTTATTTTGTTTGGCCGAGTGGTTGATGGCTTTTAATCAAATTAATCGGACACAGTTTAGTTTAAGGGTGATTAGTTAGTGGTTGTTTTGATAAGTTCAGTTAGGTTTACCTGAGTGGTTGGTGGATTTTGATTCGATTGAGCAATTAGATTTGGCTGAGTGGGTCTGTTTATCTATAATATAAAATCTAAAGCAACAAATTGAAAATCTTTAATTATAGACACCGTAGCGAAGCACGGGTAAATCGGCTAGTTATCTAATAATTCACCAAATTGCTCACCTGAAACTCAACACAAATCAGTATTAGAGTTTAAGTGGATTAACCCTTAAACGGGAAATTTCACCTTTAAGTGTAATTTGTTTTTTGCCCAATAAAAGTCGCGAAGCGCTCAAACTGCAAGTTATGCTATTCGAATGGAGTTAGAAAAACCTCGTTTTATAAGTGTGAAAAGTGTGATGAATATCTATGCATATACCCTTGTTTTTATTATCAGCATGTACCCAATGCCTCATTTGATAATCAAGAAGACTTCGATAGTAGTTCTGATCAAGATAATTAGATTATTCTAACCAAACCTCTTTCATATTTCAACGCAAATATATAACGAATTAAAATATATGTGCTATTTGCTCAATTATTTGCTCAATTTCGAATTGTAAATCAATTTCTTTTCAAAAACCAAATTTTTGTTTTGTTCTCCGCAATAATGATTTTAAAATGTTATTTTTGAACTATTTAAATTTTAATTTTTGTGCCCCTATAATTTGCACAAACATCTTTCTTCAAATCTGTTTAAGTAGATTAAGTAGGATAATCAGCTCACCAGCCACGAGGACAACAGCAAAGCTTAGTCCGAGTGGCTCGAGAGTAATGCTGGCACAGACTGTCGGACATTTGCCTCCTAGGCTTCAGAGTAAGGATGTTGTGGGTAAAACTCGGCCGAATAGGGGCAATGTCGGACATTTACAAGTCCGCGATACTAAAAATATCGATTTTAATAACGATCTTCTCGGCCAAAAGACCTTGGCCGATTCTCGGTGGAACCCCACGAATCGGGGCAACACGTTTACAAATCCTGAACGGGAAAATAACACCAAGTCGGGAAATCCGATTCCTCCGACCTCGCAGCCTATTCCGGGGCACCCATCGAAGGGTTCGCCCCCAGCCACATCTAGTCAAATATAATTTGGAAAGCGGGGAAGAGTTTCGGGGGAAAATCTAGCCGCTTAAGCCTAGATCTAAGAATGTAAACCAATCGTGGATTCGTAATAGTAAATTATCCTGGTCGATTTGCTTGAGCTCGTCTCATCAGGTTTGAATTCAACTGAAGTTTGGGCCTTTTCGTCGGTTCGGGATCGAATCCCGTTATCCGACACATCCGAATCGGTCGTTCGGGTCGGTATCCCGACACCGTTCTCCAAGTTATCGGTTGTAAGCGTCTTAAACCTATCCCGATCCAACCCCCACGTTAACCTAGGTCACCCTATACTTTTATAAGGGTTTAATCTTGGTGGGAGGGTATTTACTTTATCTAACTTTACCCCTTACGAGGTTTTTATACCGGTACTTAAACTTCCCCAACTCCCCCCCTCACCTTTAAAAAATTGGGTACGGTGTAGGGGTGAGATTAAATTTATTAAACTTAGGTTGTGCAACTTGAATCGCTTCCCCCCTCCCCTTTATAGTTTGGGTAAGTGGTCTATTAAACCTTTATTTATTAAAGGGTTGAGTTGATCGGTCCCTTTAAACTTGGGTTGTTGGGTTCATCCGACGGTCAGCGTTAAGTTGGTTTTAGGTTTGCGTCAAACCTTTACGGTTTGGGGGTATTAAGCTTCCACCCGACCTTAGACCCCGACGTGGACGGGGGTTGCGGTCCTTGTTCGTTAGAATAGATTTAGGGCGTTGTAACCATTCCATCCAGCTCTCTCCGGCTTAAATATTGTTCGCGGCTTTCGCGATAGGTTGGGGGGTGGTTATATTTGAAGTTGCTCTTTTAGATCTTGGTTAATTTTCTTACATACGAACCGCAACCGAACTTGGTGGGAGCCAACCCCCAACCGGTTGGCTTTAAACTTTTTACGCTACCGCTCGCGTTATAATTTAATACGGTGGTCGGTGCAGCTTTAACTTTTTAACTTGGTCGGTGATTCACGTGAAATCGGCCGAACCCAACCTTTGCGTGGCTGGTTGATACCCGAGCTATAACGGGTGGATTTAACCCTTTTCTGGCGTTAACAATTCGTAGGTTAATAACCGAGCCGTTTAGACGGTATCCATCGGATCTAACTAGCTTACCGCCGGTAAGGATGAGCGGCCAAGATAGCTGCGGCAAGACGGCAAGTTTGGGTGGGCAGGTTAAAACCAAATTTCGGGTTGACGTAAGCTATCAGGCTTCGGAGGCCGGCCCATCAGATTCCCCGGCCGCGGTATCGGAAGCTGGTTCGTCAGGCGTTGGTACGGAGGAAGTTCAAGGTGAGCCGCACTTTTTTTGGTTACGGCGGAGGCGAAATTTGATCTTTCCTTGAAACGGTTATTGGGCCCACCCAAAAAGGGGGTGGATGGGTTAAGCGGCCCAGCGATAATCGCTCGTTGGCGGGAAATCACCCTTCGACGGGGTTGGTTTGACGGTTATCAGCCGTGGGGCCCTAGGTTGGATATCCGTGTCAATCAACTCCGCCATCTGGGTAGCTGTGGGGAACCGAGTTCCACTTGGAAGGGTATCGAACTGGGTTCAAGGCATCTCAACAAGCTAGGCGGCGGGGCTCCTTATGAGAACCCGATAAAGGCTCGATCATCTAAATTCGTGCGAGGCCAACGGCACCCCAAAAAACTAACTTGGGTTGGGGTAGATGGAGGGCGTTAAGGGCATGCCGAAAAGTTTATGGAGCGGGCGGAAAATTAAATGGGTTCGGTGGTTTGAACTTTAAAACCTTTACAGTCTCACTTATAAGGTTCCTCTACAGGTTCCTCTACAGGTTCGGCAGTTATCGGTGGCGTACCCATCGTGTTCTACGTATCTGAAGCCCACCCCGAATCACGGGATCCATTCTTGTTATTTTACTCTAACGTTACAGTTATGGCTGGCCAACCAAGTTTTGTACAAGTTTCGTACAAGTTTCGTAGGCGTTACAGCTCCACCCTGGTTTGTACCGATAGGCGAGCCCGTTTATGGGGCCGAGGGGGGTAGCATAGGGGAGGTTCGCTATAAGCCACGTGGGCACCGGGATGCTTTATCGAGGGGCCTTTATCGGGGGACGTGGGTTAGGTGTCGATCCAAACTGCGGTTTTATTTACGTTTTCGAAACGGTGGCCCATAAAGGCATGGTGCCAGGTGTTGATTTTGTGGCCCATTAGAAATAGGCTTATAAATCGTCAATACCAAGTTAATGGTTTTAGGGGAGGTGGACGCGATTTTAACGGCGCTCTACGTTGGGGCGGGCCGTCCTGCTGCCGTTGGGGTTCCATCCCTTCTGAGGGTAGCGCTTAGTAACCCCACCGGTGCGTGGGTGTTTGAGGAATCCGGCCTTGAACTTTTGCTGCTCTGGTACCCCGCCTTAACCCCCAAGTTCCAGGCCGCTCTGCTTAGGTTCTTATGTTTAACCGTGGGCCGAAGCGACCCGGCACCGGCCTTGGCAGCGTTGACGGTGATTAGGGCTTTGGCCGGCTAACAGCTTTAGCCGCTCGTAAGGGGAACATCCGGAACCTCACCGCCCTCGGGGAAGCAGCCCACGGCCAGCGTGCCAACCCCGAACTTCTGATCTACTCGGTTGAACTTGGAACCCTCATCTCCCAGGACCCTAACGTGTTCGTCCAGGAGATCAAGGGCGAGGTTCTAAACCTGTTGAGCCCGGGTATGCCACGCGGCGGGGGCTATGATTTCGCCACCCGAGCCTTGGAAGGTTTAACGCCGCACCTGGTTCGATACCGAGACCTCTACGCTTCGGAGGCGGTCCCTCTGCTCATCGCTGGGATACGCGAGGGCGCGTGGCGCACGAAGGTCAGGGGGGAGCTGATGGCCCACCTGGCGACGCGTTCGACGGCCGAAGCGGTCGTGGATTGCGTCGGAGGGCTTCCGTTCCTGCTGTCGCGTGACAACGCCGAGGCGTCCGTAGCGGTCGTGTCAGCTTTGGCCTCCAGGCTAGTTCAGCTGCCGGACGCGCCCGATCTGCTGGGCGGGCTCGCCGAGCTGCTGTGTACGCAGCTCCAGTCGCTCGTTGGATGCGCATCGAGCCTTTCGGGCTTGGAGGCTGGCGTTGCGGTGATGCACCGCGCGTTAGGTCGGGGCAGTGGCCCGTTGGCGTTACCCAAGGCAGCCTCCGAGCAGGTCTCGAGCCTTCTGATTCGGCTCGGGAATCACGGCCACCACGTGGCGTTGCTCCGTCACTCACCCGAGACGCTTTTGTCCTACCTGAGTTTGGTTGGGCGGTATGCTGCGAATGACCCCTCCGTGGCCGCCCATCTGGAGCAGCTGTTGGCCGCGGGGGGATGGGAGGTGGTTGCCCAGTCCGATGGGCTGCCGCTGCTGGGAGCGCGGTTCCCGCAGGGTCCCTATAGCTCCCTCTTGCACCGGTATTGGTGCTCGAGTGGGGCGCCCCACCCACCCATCAGGCGGCGGCTGTTTGAAGCCCTTTTGGCCCTGGGGGAGGACTTATTACTGGTACGTTGAAGCGTAGGTGCGCCAACCTCTATAGAATGCGTTTGAAGAACCCAAGCCGCGCGAAGGGCCACCTCCCGCGCGCCCAAGTTCCATGCTCTTGCGTATGCGGTTGCCGGCCCTCCATCACGATTATGAGGTAGCTTCAAATTGGTGGGGATGGTTGTGAGGGCTGGTCAGAAATCTGGCGTGGGTTCGGGTTCATCGCTCACCTTCCGATTTCTAGCTATCCCCGGACTCCTACCCCGCCCCCAACCCAGCCCAGTTCGAATACCTGTGGGGCAAGTATCCTCTGCGGTAAGCTTTTATTTGATCTGTGGTTCATCCTACAGCTTGAGTTATTTAAAAGACGATAAAAGCAACCGCGGGAGGTTTAAGGGTGGTTGTAAACTTTGGGGTTGGCGCCGTCTAACTTAAAGCTGGACCTATATTTAACTTAGCTAACCCATCCTTAGCTACACCGGGCCAGTGTGGCGGGCGGAAGGGTACAAGCGCCCATCGAACCTCCCCACCTCCGACGTCGTTGTGAAGACGGTAGCCGCGGCTCCACCCTCGCGCAACGGCTCATCCCTTAAATGGTGCGGGTATACGTTTGAAACCCGCCATCAATTGCTTATCCTTATGACTTACCGGAGCCACGCGCCGGGTGAGGGTGCCGAGCTGACGGTAAGGTCGGGCTCGGCGATCCCCCTGGCCTGCTCATGGGCCTTAAAGGTTTCTTCGGTACCTTCGCCATCCCTTGAGCCTTATAGCTCGGGGCTGGCTATCGGCGAGGCTGGGCCGTTAGCAATACCTTATCTCATTTGTAATTAAAGGTTAATTCTCCCATCAGCTAGATCAAGCCAACCTCGTTATAGGTTCCTAGTTACAGCTTTTTTAAAGGCGGGGAAACTTCATAAGGTAAGCTGTCAACGGGTGAACCGAGCCCGCCAGCTTTACGTTACCGGATATCGGGCGGTTGACCTCAACTCAGCAACTGATGAGTTATTGGTGTATAAAATGGTCGCCACTTAACATAAAAGGTTAGCCTGTTTGATAACCTACCGGTGTGGGGTTGCATGAGATGTCCGCCACTGATGAGTCTCATCGGTTAAATGGTGGTATGGTTTATACATACAAAGGTCAACACCAAAGCGGTTAAACTTATTTTTTCTGGCGCTATGGTTCTCATAGGTTAACCCGGTCTAGTTTACGCCAAGCGTCAAGTTAGTGGCGGCATGGTTAAACCTAAGCTCGGAGTTGTCTGCCCTCTTTATCATAAGCCTAAGCATTATAGACCCAAATACCAATCTCACCAAGGTGGCGTTCAGAAGGTTTTTAAAGGCCACCCGATGATAAATTTAGGGCAACTATACAAAGCTACTTCAGCACCGGTTTGAGATATGCGATCCCGCCGTCGATTGTATGAAGGTAATGGGTCCGACAGATATTTCACCTGGGGGAGGTACCATAGAGATGTGGTAATAAAGGAGGATCGGTAAGCCACTTTGGTAATAGGGTTACCCACCCCGTGTTTTTTAACAAGCTTGTAGAAGTTGGAGATAAAACTTGTATCAAGCTGATATTGAATTTTACTTTGGTAAACGGTATGTTAATCTAACTTTTCATCCCTTCATCTTGCCAAATCTAATAGTTTTTATAAAGGTTGCTTCTAATCTTATAAACCTTCACCCCATTTTCCATCTTAGATTTGCACTTAATGGTAGCTCTTGGGTAGGTTGACTTTATACAATCTGCACATGCGGTTTCTGCTATGCCAGCTCGGTTACTATAATATTTACTAGAGTGCCTCACGCTTACACCCTTTTTCTGGCGCTTGGATATACCTAGCTTTATCTAAAATCAAGGTGCCTTGCTTATTAAACCCTCAAATTTAAGTATGTTGTTAAATGGTTATAGCATTGCCGCTTAGCCCTAGTTAAAAACTGCACGCCGGCGATTTAATCAGGCCTAGCATCAGTAGTGGTGGTAATCGGTTTATTATAAATCCAGTTACCCCAATATCGTATGTAAAAGTTGACTCCTCCTTACAAAGCCCAACTGGCTGGGGTTTGCCTCTGCGGAGTTTGGAGATAAAAGTACATGCTGGCTAAATAGCTTGTACCTCAGCCATTCAATTGTAGCATCAAACAGTTGACCATACCTGTCAGAAGATTGACCGGATAGATTTCTCCCATAGTCTCCAAGGTCAGGGTCAAGTTTGGTTGGGGCTGGCAAACTGATAAATCATCTAATAAACATTATTATTGATATTAATTCCCAACCGGAGCTCCCCATTTGATCTGGGTTGGGCTAAATTGAGGTACCCGCCAAGTCTGGAACCCTTGGGGGCAGACCTGATAGCAGATCCGTTACCTTGCTTACCGGCAACTGAGGCTGAAGATAATTGACAAATCTATATATAATCTATTAGGATTTACCAGCAACTTACGCTGAGGATAGTCAAATGGTTAATTTTTTAGGGTCACTAGCAGTTTGCCAATCTGATGCCCAAAAATTAGAGATTACTGGTGACTAGATGCAAGGGATAATCAGATCAAGGATTGATGGGTGACTTATGCCAAGGGTAATCAAATCGATGATTGGGTTGGTGGTGGGATGCTGAGGTTTCTGATAGGTAAGCGTGGGATGGCCATTCCATTACCTAAAGGTTCCAAAGTACCACAACCGAGGCCAGGGATATCCAATGAGGATTTAGATCAGTAAATTGTACATGATCAACTGGCAATTGTTGCAAGGGTGAATTAAATTAATAGCTGGCATTTGATTGTGATGAATTAATTGTCATGTTTACATGACTTTTTGAGGGGACCAACTACCAAGGCAAGGCTGGGCATCAAGAGTCAAAAAAGGTCAAGCTACAGGACTGCCCTGACTTAAAGTACACCTTGGACCAATGCTGGGTGCAAGCCAGATATGCCCAGGTTGGTCCAGGTGAAGTGCATGATACCCAGCCCTGTGGTACAGCAGTGGCATTAAAATGGACTAGCTACCTTCTTAATAACAACAATTTGGTTCAGTTGCTTGTAGAACAAGGGTCCAAATCCCATTCAATTTATAACACTTTCAAATTAGGATGGCTTAGCTTGCAATCAATCGCTTAAGAGCATTCAATCTTGAGCTACAGTACTCTAGCCAATGGTGGGGTGCACTGATTGGTTTGTTTATGCTTGGAACCATTTTCCCCAATTGACAACTCACCTCCCCTTGTTTAAAGTATGGCTCTCAAGACCAACTTTCCTCATTGGTCATCTCTCTTATTAAATAAAATCTGGTTGGTTTATATTTTTTATATGTTAACTTGGGCTAAACTGTGTGCAGGCCCTCTTTGGGGAGGTCTCTAACATCAGCCATTTTATTTGCACAAATTTATCTACCACATCTGGTGCACCGCTGGGCCACCCTGGTCCCCTCCAGATTGAGGCACCCGAGCACTCCAGCCCAGATCACTGTTTGGATATGGACTCCACTTTTGGTCCACTCAAGTCTTGTTGTTTGCTAGCTATCTATTCATATACCATGTTGAACACCCTTGCCTTGTGTTACTTTAGCTCCAGCACCCTCTGCAAGGCTATGTTCACCTTAATACTGATGATCAGTTCCCTGGCGGTGTGGCAGTGCACTGTGCACCACCTTGCTGGGAATGGGAGTTATAGATACTCTCCTTACACAGAGGGAATGGTTGCCAGAAGTGATTGCTGATGAAGGGTTAGGATGCCAGTGATAAATGCTAATAATTGTTTATAAGCAGGAAGTGGATTGCCACAGAAATTCCTAGAGTGCAGATTGTTGAATTTCCCTTTTAATAAAGATCTCTCTTGTACCTATTTATATTAGTCATTGGTGGAAAACTGTTAGATTAGTGAAGGTGGGATGGGAGATCCCCAAGGTAGGTGCTGGGTGAGTGCACCTGGAGTGGTTGAAACTACTAGCTCCCATACTTGGAAGCTACAAGGAAGCCTTGCATGGACTTGCCCAACCAGCTATTACAACAAGGAACTGAGGGGCATTGGTTATGAGAGTGAGGTAGCCAGTAGTTGGGATGCCCTGGAAGGGGGCTGAGGGCTCCCTGGTGCATGCTCAAGAGGGATCAATTAGCCCAAGTTAAAGTTGTTGGTCTGCTGGGTTGAGGAGTTGAACTGCAGACTTTTAGTAGAAAGGTACACTGATGAAAGCAAACAGCAAGGGCCAGCAGTTCTCATGCTGTTGGCCTGGCATACTAGCAGAGATTTAATATAGTGTATGCAAAATCTATGACACTACCCAATATCTCTTTTAGGAACCCAGCATGTCAAGTAAAGACCTGGCTTCCTTTGTGGGTACGCCAAGGCCCACAAGGGTAGCCATGGTCCACAAGGCACCGCTGGTTTCAGAGAGCTCCAAGTGGGCATGTTGGAGGAGGTGTTGGAAAGGCTCCAACCCATGGAATTGTTGCCCATGTGTCATTTTACTTTTTAAGATGGCCAAAAGGATGTGGGTTTTAATAAATCTTTATTAAACACAATAGGAAACCTGAGGAAAGAATTAACCCAGCACCTTACCATTAGCAGGATGCTTTATATTATATTAAGATGGTGGAAAGCTTGTAAGCTGAACAATGGTATTAGGAAGCGATTTCCAATTTTTATCCATTAATATGTTTGAACGCCATTTCCCTTTGATAGCACCCGGTGACATTCCCAAGCTATACTTGGATCATTTTCAAAATTATGAATGTCTTAATCTTATTCCAAATTTGGAATAAAGTGTCAAGTTTGAACCTAGTTTCACCCTATCTTTTCCAACTTTCTGCAAAATTTGGCTTGCCAGTTAAATTTTTGATATTCAAATTGACTTCCGGCTGAACCACCAGTCAGCATGCTGACCTCAGCTCACTTAATTTTAGAGGCCAACTTGCTGCTCAGGGGATCTACTCTGCGCAGTTTGGGCACCAGATGACCTTAACTAACATCACAATTGCTTTCACTAAGAAAATTCTGCTCATATGATACCCTTCAGTGCATTGATTGCTTGGTAACTTGTTCACGCTCATGGCAAACATCCCAACACTCTTAGATATCCTTGACATAAGTTGGCCTTCATGATTCACCGGAAACCTTCTCAACCTCTTTCTTGGTGTTATCAGCACTAAGGTACCCTTGAAAGAGTATCTTCTTCAAAAACAGGTTAATCTTAGACTGGTTACTAACAATCACTTCAGATTGGCCAATCCCCGACTGGTTACTGGTGATTAATTTGATACACCACAAGTTAAAACAAGGAAGGGTAAACTTAAGATTCAGTAGAAGGTTCTTTGTTAGGATTTAAAGTGAGTCTTACATACTTTAGGGGAAATTTAATTTTACTTTTTTTAAAAGTTATGAATTTTTAAATATTTTAAAAATTTTACTGGGGAAGTCTTACCATGGGACAGACACTTCCAATAACCACCAACTAAAAACACCAAGAAACCTAGGGGCACCCCAGAGGAGCTAAATCTACCTCCTGTTTCCAGCAGGACTGCCAGTGAAAGGAGGAGGGGGAGTGTCATGGGAGACCTGGTCCAAAACTGAACATGAATGAAGGACTGGGCCCAACGAGTAGAACTAGATGGGAAACCAGGATGACACCAACTGAAGTTGGCAGGATGGCAGGTGGCCAAACAACCAGTCTTGGAAGTGATCTATGGGGTGGGAGTGGAAGCGATGCACAGCTTTACATAGGGTTGGGGTAGTTCCAGACAGTGCATCAAGGACAATGATGTGGATTGTCCATAGCGTTATTGCAACAATTAAGGCGCAGAGAGAAGGGTGGATAGGGAAAACATGAAAAGGCAAAGATGTTCTTAGGCTGAAAGTCTGTACATGCTCCTAACAAGAGAGGCACATAACATCCCACCAGATTTCCTGTGATGGTGGGCAATCTTCCAAGTGATGGACTGATGACTCATATTGACCACACACATTTCATGAGGACTGAGAGGCATTGGACCGCTCAGCAGTGCGGTACATCTTCCTCAGGCATCTACACACATGGGTGCAAGCCTGGGGTTGCAACAGATGATGGTGTGTGTACCAACAAATGTCCTTTTGGGTCCAGAGAGTCATGAGGTTTAGCCTGTCAATATAATCCAACTGGGCAATGATGGGGGACATTGGGGTACCAGGTTGTTCAAAATGACTTGCCTGCGGACTTCTTGTTTGAAATGGGAAGTAGGGTGGCCCCTCTGGGCAGTGTGTCCACTGATGTGGATTCTCCACTCAGCGCTCCACATGGAGAGGAGACTATGTTTGAAGTGAGGCAGAATCCCATGTGAGCCCACAGAAGAGGGATGTGAGGCAAGATTATAACAGAGAATGGGGGTGGGTAGAATTTCTGAAGCCCAGGGCTCAGGAAAAGTTGGAACAGGCTGCGCGTGACCAGGGTTGGGCTTGGAGTGTGAAGTTGGTGACTGAAGCGTTTTAGGTGTCAAGTATTTTGGCAGCATGGGCCTCAAAGTTGAGCAGGCCCATACCACCACTCTGGCGAGGGCCAAACATGACATCCAGGTGCACCAGGGGAGGGCAGCCTAACCAGAGCCACCCTCACAGGAGGGCTTTTAAAGAGGTGAAGAAAGAGGCAAAAAAGCGATGGCATGGGCCACAAACCAGACTTTTGACAGGAGCATATAGTTGGCAAGCATAACCTGGACTGGGAGGGTAGTCTGGTGGGCTCTAAAAAATGTGATGCTCTTATTGACATTGTCTAGGATGTGGTGATCCATTACCAATGAGGCGAACCCTCCCGCCTCCAGCCACACTCCCAAATGGCGCACTGTACCAGCAGTGGGTCTTGGCATGAAAGGTAGTACAAATGGGGTGGTATGGGATGGCCAGGGCAAGCAAACAGAGAACTAGCTGCCAAAGCAGGCTGACTGTGGGGTGCTGGTGACCAGCAGGCTTAAACCAGATGAGGAGAATGACTTTGATTTTTGGAGGTATTAAGGGTGGCGTTACTGACCCTGGGGTAATCCTAGATAGTTTTCTCCAGGGCACGTGCATCATGGTTGTTAGAAACCCCAATCACACAATCATCATAAAATGCCAGTATCCTAACAGGTGCTTGGACTTGCACATGGACACCAGCAAGGTGGGAATTCACACTGCGTAAAAGTGGGCCAAGGCTTAAGTTGTATAAGAGTGGGCTTAAAGAGTTCCCTTTGCGGAGACCCCTTTGAGGGTGAACCACTTCAGTGAGGAAACTAGGGCCATGCACAGCCATTGTGGCAGATTCCATGAGCAACATCATTCAATTAATGAACCAGTAGGGGGAGGTGGAATTTTTGGAGGCAGGCTTTGAGGTAATCTTAGTTAACCCTATCATAAACTTTTTGTTGGCTAAGAACACAAGCGCCTTAGTAGCCATGGATTGGAAGACATTGGCTACAGTATGTATGTTGTCCCATATTGACCGCTTGGGGATAAAACTGAACTTCTCAGAGGAGATTACTTCAGAAGCAACTTCCCCTAAGCGGTTGGCCATAATTTTAATGAATAACCTAGTACCTTTAATAGTTCGTGATATAGGGCACCAGTTTGCCAAGTCCAGCTTATCCCCTTTCTTATACAGCATTATCATGTAGGCCTCCTGGCCCCAGGAAGGAGGCGAGTTTCTAAAAGACATTTTTTCATTGAGGCAAGCATCAGAGAGGAGAAATAATTAAAACATTTTTTGTAGAACTCATATGGAATCCCATCTGGACCTGGGCACTTCCTGTGCAGTGCATTGCAAATGGAATACAAGAGTTTGTCATTAGTAATTAAATTCATTAACTCAAGGATGGTTAGCCTGGCAGGGTAATTCCTGCTTCCACCCTAGTGCAGGTTTAGTTCAATACAAGTTCAAAACCTGTGCTGGCTAAAAAATTCTTGGTGTGGTATATTTGTCCCAAGGTTGACCCACCTCAAATTTTTTAAATTCATGAACTCAAACTTTTCTTTCTGCCTAATCTACCTTTTGAGCAAATTTTATAAAAAGTTTAATTTTACCACCTCCATCTGGCCACGTCCATTTTCCTGTTGATGTCCTCAGATCTGCTGCCTGCTGCTCTAGTGTGGGGTAGCAGTGCTCCACCGCCTAGCATTTTCTGCCCTGCAGGCAAACGTGTTTGCATGGGTTCAAATAGCCCGCCAACCTCTACTGGCCGTTTTGTCCCCCCATGGAACTTACCAATCCACTTTGTATGCATCTACCCTTCTTACCCCCATCCTCTTGCCCTCCATTGTTCCAAGATCCAATTTTTCCTACATGTTGACTATGGGCACTTATTCCCATATGCCAATAAAGCAACAATTGAATTTGCCACCGTTGCATTTTCAATGGCTGGCTTTATCAATTTCCACCTGTTTAAGGGCTATTTTGACATAGGTGTAATGGTCAATGACCATATATCAATCTTGTAAAGTTGGGAAATATGAGATTTGGGTATGTCAATGGTTACAATTCTGTTATTCCAATGAGATTTTCCTAATTAGGTCGGTAGAGGAATAATTATTTTTATAAATAACTAAGTGGTTTTCCATTTTGAGGTTTCCTCATTTGCCAACAAGTTGATGGAATGTCGTTGATTCCAGAGGCTTTTATGCACCTCATGAGCAACAATGCATTTAGCCTTTCTAGGTAATATTTTAAAGTGAGGCTGGCCTCAATGGACCTCACTTTGGAATTCTATTCCAAACTTCTAGTTCACCTTAATAAAGGCCGCTATTTGCTAGACCTGTTATAATTAGTATAATTTATTATTATAGTTTATTTGTTCAGCAGATTGGTTTAGCATGAATGGCGGTGAGATAGGAAGTGAGGAAGGGGGTAGACGTCCTGGGATCCTTTGGGGTGACGATGCCCTGGTGGAGCAGAATACCCTGTCCCAGTGGAGGTTGGCTGGGGAGCTTGTCAAAAGCTGCGGCGTGATTGACCAGAGTCTGGCAGGACATTGTTGTCCGCTGCACCTTGGCCTGCACCCATCCCTTCAGGATGGCAGTTGCTAGAGTGGCCCTGAGGTGACAGAGGCCAGTTTTCTGAACCTCAACCTAGTGTGCCCAGTGAGGCCACCTGCTCGGATAGTAATCTCAGGGGTTTAATATGGCCTTTTCCCTTTCCCTCATGGGAGTGGCCCCCATCTGGGGATCTAGGTTCACAGCCAGTGGCGGGATGGGCCTTGGGAGCCCAATCCAGTTACAATAGGCTTCCAGATGGAGGAGGATGCTGCAGTAGCAGCTTTGACTCCCCTTATTTACAAAAACACATCCATACCTAATACCTGAACCCGTCTCCCTTCAGACAACACAATGGTGGCGTCCTTTGTGTCCCTCCCTTCCCACCTCCCATCTCAAGTTTTATATTAACAATCGATGGCAGGTATTTTAGCTTATGGGACTCAGCCCAACCTTGTCTTCACTGTTCCCTCTGGTGCAGAGCGCCTTGCTGCCCCTTGTGCCACTGCCACCATAATCCCATACCACCCTACCATAGCCCAAAAAATCCCCCCGTGCTTGTATTGCAGCGGCGACTGAGCATTTTTGGCTTGTGTGGATAATGTGCGCCAAAATTGTCCCCTCTGTTTTGGGTTTGACCATTCCAAAAAATCCTGCCCCCAAGCCACTTCCTCTGGAGCAGCTTCTGAGCCCTATTCAGCAGATTCTGAATGTGGCGTTCTGTTGCCCTCTCCCACTCAACGTTCTCGTTTGATAAGCCAGAGTGGGAAATTGGCCTTCACCACATCAACTGCCCAAATTAACCCACACAAATTCAACCCCACCAATCAAAGTCAGGTGTGGACCACCATTTGCACCCAAGCAGCCCATTTGACTACTACCCACCCAAATTCTACATCCACTATTCTCATGAACCAGAATCCTTGAGACCTATTGGCCAAGGTTGATGAATCAGGTAACATTATCACAAATGAGAAAACTGGTGAACCTCTTTGCCTGATGGATTATAAATGGTCTGAATTTTACAATTCTGATTTTGACAAAACCCTATCCCCCAAGCAATTCACTCCTAAATCTAATGCCGTCTCCTACCAAAGTGACCATCAGCTCACCTTAGCAGCGGTGACCTCACCCCATAGCCCAAACCTTTTCAAAGCAGTGGCCCAATCAGTTTCTTGATACCATGAAGGGCTGACCACAATTGACTTCCCCCTGATTTCCCTAAAGCAGCATGTGGCGAAATCACCAAATTGTTTAAAGATGCTGAAGCTGCTGTCATGCATGTGGTGAAACTAGCTGCTTTCGTCACATCTACTAAAATCACCTGCCAAAGTATAACAAATCTTTTCAACTCACCAATGCCCACATTCAAGCTGAATATCATTTAATGAAATTAGTTTAAGCCATCTTCCAAGCTGATCTTGAAGAAGAGAACCAATTTTTCACCCACGTCCACCTACACCAAGATGATGCCCTAACGCCCTGGTTCTCTACTTTTGTCCGCTTCTACAACCATAATGATACTGTCTTGAACAATATGCCCGTATAGGAGCTGCCCAACACCCTCTCACCCTCTGCCATGGTAGGTTAGCAGTATTCTGTTCCCCGCCTGGTTGGAGGTTTTGCTTTAGTTTTTTTTGTTCCGTTCAAATGTTCATTTGGTTCTTTTGCTCATTGAGTATTGTTAATGTATGTCCCACGGTCAGTGTACATCAAATAAATTTAATATAAATTCATCAACTCCAGGTAGCAGAAAATAGTGCATATATGTGCACCATTGAGAAACTCATCAATTGCGGCCAGTTCAATAGTTTATACTTATACAACTCAGATTAAAAGCTCCAAACTTTGATTGCCACTTTGTATGGAGTGTATGCAAAGGAGTTGGTTGGCTGCCTCACCTGTGTGCAGGCCAAGCTCTGTCAAAGTGCAAAGAATTTGCGGATAAAGTAGGCAGAGCATGTGTCACCTGATGATATTTTTTGCCTTGAACTGAACACAAATGTGATATTTGTGTTTTCTTACCAGTGCGTTGAGATGAGCAGACACTTCTTCCCACTTATGATCCCAAGCTGGGATGTACTCTGCAGCAGGGACACTAAACTTCAGGTGGTCCACTTCCACTAGCATGCGCTTAATGACTGCCAAGGCAGCCCAAGAGCAATGCAATGAGATGTGGCATGCCTGAAGGATGATGTTCATTTTAAAGCTGACCAGGTAAAAAGTAGATCTGCACAGAACAGTGTGGCAAACTCCAGTGCAGAAGTTGCGGTGTCCACCCATGATGAAAACATGGGTGACGTCACCTTAGATGGTCAATGTTTGCACCATTTCAGTGGCTGTGCCACTGGTCTTGATAAAGTGAAGGATATTGACACCATCCTGTGGTTGGAAGAATTTATTTTTATTGTTGTAAAGTGCACAATCTGGGGTGAAAGTTCAATGGGGCAAGAATAAGGTCAATGTGGGACATAGACCTCAGCTGACCATTGTGCACATGGGGACGGGACATGTTGGGTAGCAACAGTGCATGCTTGGGGAGGGCATCAAAAAGCCCCAAGGTGGCTTTTAGAATGTGGAGGTTGAAATGCCCCTACGGGGGGTAGGCGTTGGAGGCCAGCGGTCAGTGGCCAGGTTGGCCCAGAAGTTCAGGTTGCCCACCACAAAGGGATTAGGTGGAAGTGGGAGGGAAGTTAAAGCTGAGAGGAAATCGGTGAGGCTTCACACAGGTCAGGGCGTAAAAATTTACTATAGCATACACTTCATAATCCCATGAAAAGGACATGATCAGAACACAACCATAGAGATAAAAATTTTTAATATAAATTTTAAAACTATGGGATGCATGTATAAGCACCCCATAGTGCTCTGACCAGAAGGATAGGGAAGGGAGGAGCATGGTTGCCCATGTGTCCTCAGCACCGTGTGGACAGTGGGTTTCCTGAATTGCCAGGATGTCCACAGGTAAACTGGTTTTTAAAAACTCAATTTCTAGCCTAGGACAGCGATACCTTGAGTCCAGCTATGTTAAACGTCCCTATTGTGAAGGAGATCCCCATCACACCTTAGGTGCAATGAGAAAAGCCCCTTTCCCTTCCTTCACCTCTTTTTCAGCAAACTTCTTTTCAGCACCACGTGTGAACTGTGATACCAAGTAAGTGTCCTTAAGGGTGTTTCCTTTACTTTATATGATATTTTGGTTAATTTTTTTGTATTGCGGTGCTCCTGCGGTGCACCATCAGAAATCAACAAAAACTTGGGGAGGGTTGGGTTGGGGGAATTGGTTTCAATTGGTGCATAGTAACTTTGCACAGGAAAATCTGACTCAAACACCCTGTCTGAAGGTTAGTGGGCCCAATTTGATTGGTGAGCGGATTCTTGAGCTGATTTTGGCTGTGAATGACTCAATGTCATCTTGGGTATGGGCAGGCGGGATCACGGACACTCCAAAGCTGCTGCCTTGGCCACTGCTCTATGGGCCTGTTTGGCCTTTTTGCGCTCTTGTGGGAACAAAGGTTTTACCTGAATGTAACACCCCTAAACACCCCACAGGAAGGAGGCAACGATGTCAATGGCAGGTTCATAATGGGAGTTAGCGCTTCATTGCGTCGGGGAGAATTTTATTCTGAGTGACGCCCTCTCTGGAAGGGCAGGTGTGTGCCTTATGGCCAAAAGCAAGATAAAAGGTGCAGATAAGGGGTGCGCTATCCACTGTAATGCAGAATGGGTGGGAATCCTGCCTGTTGGATTTTAGGCGGTGGAGATGCTAGCTGGTGCCTTTCTTACCTTTATCCCAACAATATAATTCAGGGGATTTTTCACCACTGATAGTAAAAGAAACAAACACTAATAAAAACTAAAAGGTTGGTTTTTATATATTTTGTTAGTGGTCGTGAGGGGTAAAAAGAGAACCCTCTTAATAAGTTGATATTTAGTATTTAAGATCCTGAGGCTCAAAGTTTGGATTGCTTATTAAAGTTCAAATTAGAAATTATTAATATTTGATCTATCAGATCAGTTGAGACTTGCCTCGCTTCAATGCAAGGGCCAATGGGGAAGTGACAACCAGGAAGATGAACCCATGGGGTAGGGTCTAATATGTTTTACACAATCATTTGATGGGGAAATATTTTCGCCTTGCTGGACCCCTTCCAATCCTATAAAAGAGCTGGTCTCCATGGTGTAGGCTGTATTAAATTAGAAGCAGTCTGAAGAGGAGCTTCTGATGAACTCCACAAATTTTGCTGATGATTTGGTGCAATATGAACGCCCAAACTCATTTTGTTTACCAAATTATTCTTAGGAGTGTTACCCTGATTTGTGGGGTTCCACCAAGGATCAACTAGGGACTTTTGTCCAGTTTTTTCATCATTTACCTCCAAACAACTCTTATTAATGCATTGGACTTGTAATTGTCCAACACTGCCCATCTTTATTGATAAACTGCGGTTGGGGAATTTGGGTTAAGTCTTCTGCAATGACTGCGGTTGGGGTAATCACTGCAATTTCTTTGCCCATGCTAAGCTCCAGCATAAGCGTGAAGTGCTGCATTTTAAAAGAAGGAAGTTTCTCATAGTTTTTAAGCCCAACTGAGAGGTGGTATTCCAGTACTTCACGTTTCACCATTGTGGAAATGAATTCAAAAGTGACAAATAAATGTTTATATTTGGTCCAACGCATGCGCTTCATTTTGACCACCCATTGACCATCTGGGAGATCAACCCCCACGTGTACCTGTGCGGCGACATCTGCTGCTTGCACAGTTTCAAACCTGAGGTCCAACCATCTGTGGGTCATAGAATGCGGTGTGACATATACAGCAGCTGGGAAGTGTTTGTGCACATCACCACAGAACTTTTCCCAAAGTGCCACTAAATTGGTATCCAAAAACTCAAATCCCATGCTCCACAGACGACAGGGGCTAGGATTGCGGAGTTTTGATGTACTGGTTGCATTTTGCTTGCCAGGCTAAAATCTTTGGCGAAATACTCACCGCTGTTTTCTTATTCTTTATCTTGGCCACTGGTGTCACTGGGGCGTTTTTGAACTTTGGATGGTGCAAAGACTGACTCTATGCTCTATACTACACTTGCCCAACCTTACCCAACATTGGGTGCACACTCATATCCTCGTGTAGATTATCAAACTTACCAGTATTGAATCAAATCAGTTGAATTTAGTGATTGCAATAAGAAATAAAAGTTGAATATCAAAAATAAATGAATAGAATATAGTAAAATATTTGGGATTTGGGATTTGATATTGAGAATTTTTATAATCCTCTAGTCAGACGGCGTCTGACTGCTGCTTTGGTCTTTTCATCCATTTGTGCTAATTCTTGAAATTGCAAGCTCCATCTCGCGGTGGTTACCCTTGAACAGGATGTTCAGGGACCTTTGTGCTAGGCCCGCTTATGGGTTCTGGGCCATTGTTGCTTCAGTTATAATTAGTTGATTACCAAATCTGGTAATATGCACCTTGACATTGGGTTTGATTGATGACGCTCCTGCAATGCTCCTTGCATTATGGCTTCAAGTTGCTCTGAAAAATAAATGACTACCCAGTTTGGTAATATTCTCATTCAAACTTTGCATGACTTTGCTGGTGTAATTCAGTTTGATCATAATGGCATCACTGGCAGAATGCAAATTACTTTGGCCCCTAAAGGGTATAAAAGGGGGTCATTTTTCAACAGGAATTTGGGCAACATCATCGCCCTCATGTTGTAAATCCTCAGTGTAAGGAGAGTGTCTGTAACTCTCCCGTTCCCAAAGAGATGGTGCAAGATGCACAGCCACACCGCCAGGGAACTAAACTTTAGCAGGATGGTAAACAGGACACCATGAAGGATGCCAGAGCAAATGGGACACAGGGCAAGGGTGTACAGCGTGGCATATAGTAGAAGAGAGAAGATAAATAACCAAACTTGGTTGGACCCCAAAGAGGAGTCCATAACCAAGTGGAAATTTTATTCAGGAGTTCTTGGGCGCTTTGATCTGGAGGGGACCAGGGCGCCTGAGCGGTGCACAAGATATGGGTGATATTTTAGTTATATTAAACTGATCAATGCTGTTAAAGACCTCCTTGAGGAGTTCCGCGCACAGGTTTGCCCAAGTTACCATATTACAAATGTAAAGCTTAATGGAGATTTTTATTATGAAAGTTGACAAACAAGGAAGGTTGGTATCAAGGAAACACACTTAAACAATTGAGGGGAATTTTCGATTGGTAGAAGTAGTGCTAATCCTAAGTGCACCAATAGGCGCAAGCTTCCATTGGCCAGGGTATTATAGCTCGAGATTGACCAAACGTGAGTTATTGAATGTAGGCAAGACTGACCTAAGTTAAACGTTTGAAAATTAAACGGGTTTTAAAACCCCATTTGCTGAGAAACTGAATTGAAACGTCATTATTTGTGATATAGCTGGTGCGTTATAACGCCCTTTCTGTAATGTAGGGCTGAGAATCACGCACATCCCCAGGACCAACCTGGGCATATTTCTCCTGAACCCAGCGTTGGTCCAGGGTATGTTTGAGTAAGGAAAGCCTGCTAACTTAACCTTTTAGGCCTCCTGATGACCAGCTTTATCTTTAGAGTTGGTACCCTAAATAATGTCATCAAACCATGACATTACCCTCTTGTTCTTTTGAGGCTCCACCCCCTCCAAGGGCTTTTTCCAGGGAAAAGTTCTTGTGGTCTGGGTCCAACTTCATAGTGGAAATGGTTTGCTGAGACTTAATTCCTGAAAACTTGGGGAAACTCTCGTGGAAAACTTTGATCAGATCCTGGGCATGGGCGCAGTCACACGCTGGTACCCAACTGTTCTCTGCTGCATCAAAAATGCCTTCCAGGTTCAAGATACTCAAGTCTTCTTCTTACCTGATGGGAGGCTACAATCTCCTCCGCTTCCCACTCCGGCGCCCCATCCACAAGATAAGTCTCTGGAGTCTCTGGTGGGGGGCCCTCAAATAATGTAAGATTACTTTCATGGAAGACTGAAAAAATACAGAATGAGGGGGAGATCCAACTGGTATGAGGCGTGGCCCACCTTTCTGACAACGCGGTTTGGCCCAATCCTCTTTGGTCCCAGTTTTTTGCATGATTGTTTGATGGGGATTTTTTTAGCATCCAGCATCACGAGATCCCCTTCCTTGTACACAGGACCTACCAATCTCTTCCCGTCCATATTCTTCTTATAAGCTTGCTAGCTGCTCAAGTTTGTGCTACCCCCTGGTGTACTTTCTTGATCATTTTTGCAAAATGTACCACCGCTTCCACCTTGGATCCACAACTGGGCTCCATGTTAAAGATGGGGTTGAAGCCATAGTTAGCAAAGAAGCAATAACAACTGATTGATGCATGTTGGACGTTATTATAGCTGAATTGGGCTATGAGGAGATGGGGAATCCAATATGAATGGTCCGCGGCAGTGTTATACCACAGGAACTGCTCCAAGCACTGGTTCACTCGTTCAATCTGCCCATATGATTGGGTGCAATAGTCAGTTGAATGGCAGAGACAGATCTAAAGGGTCTTACACAAATTTTTCAAAAAACAAAAGTAAACTGGGCCCTCAATCACTAATTATCTCTTGGGAGACCCCATGAAGAAAAAACTCATGGGTACGAAAAGCCAGCCATCTATGCCATGGTTACTGTGGTTCTTCAAGGAATAAAGTGGGCGAACTTTGTAAAATGGCCCGCCACTACCATGATGGCGTTGTAACCATCGGATACAGGGAACTCCAAAATAAAATCCACTGATACAGAAGTCCAAGGCCCTTCAGCCTTTTAAACTGGTACCAACAACCCCGCTAGTGGCTTTCAATTTGGTTTCATTTGGCTTCAGAACAGGCACTCTTTACAATACCTGCCCACCTGTGCAGCTAATACCTTCCAAATGTAAGTGTGACATATTAGCTCTAGAGCCTTTGCCTTCCCAGGATGGGAAACAATGATTCCGTCATGATAGTCATAGATTTCCAGATGAAGTGATCATGAGAAAACTCATAGGCGCCCCTGGAAGAACACCATCTCCTTCTTCAGGTGGTAACTCTCTGGTAATTTTATCCTGATTTAAATTGCTCTTGTTGAGGAACATAGTATACTCAGCTGACAACGGTTTTGAAAGGACTAACTTTCTGAAAATGCCATAGATCTACATTTTAAAGCGGAGCAAGCGCTGGCCCTTGGGATAAGGGAGAGGGAGGTTATGACACAATCTTACCTGGGAGTAATCATCAAGTGAGTATAATGAATCTCTACCTCCTAGGATATGGAGTCAATGTAGGGTTTTGGCATAAAGCTTCCACCAAACCATTCACCTTACCATTTGTAAACTCATAAGAAAACACAAATTGGGCCAGGGTCTCATACCAGCGGATCTTCCATGGGGTCAGGACATGAGGTACGCAATAGTACATCAAGGGAAGGTGATCTATACAAACGCGGAATGGTTGGGATGAGCCAGGCAAGTGATGATGCCAATAGATAAGCGCCTCAACAACTGCCAATAACTCTTTGTCATACACGGCGTATCTAAATCTGGTAAAGACATTTTCTTGGAAAAATATCCCACAGGTTGCTCTATTCCATCCTCACCTACTTGTAATAAGGTAGCCACTATGGCAAAGTTGAAGGCATCAGTAGCCACAATGAACTCCTTTTCCAGATCTATATGGAGAAGGATGGACGTGGACAACTGGGTGCACTTTACAGCCTGGAAGGCATCCTGAAAAAGAGGGGACCACTGGAGCACTTTAGCTCCACTCTCTTATACAGGGCTGCTGCCACCTCAGAAAAATTTGGCGCGAATTTCTTAAGGAACGTACACGCCCTAAAAAGCTCCTCAACTCCTTGACCAAAGTTGGGGTAAGCCACTCAAAAAATGGCTTCTCCTTGTATGGAGTTATCATGTGGCCCTGGTCAAACACGGCGTTGCCTTTAAGGTGACCTAAGACTTGAAGAATTCACATTTACTGATCTTAAGTTTAAGGTCAGCTGCCCTCAAATACTCCACCACCTACCAAAGGTGTACTGCATGGAACTCATGATCAGGGGAAAACACCAGGATATCATCCATGTAAGCTTGCTCATACCCTCAGAAGGTCCCCTAAAAATGCATCAATATGGCGTTGAAAGATAGCAGGGGCATTTTTAAGCCCAAAAGGCATAACCCGAAATTGGAAAATCCCTTTTCTGGTATGGAATGAGGTCAGACACTCCTGGCCCTTCTTGATCTGGATCTAATTGAATGAGTTTAAACAATCCAGCTTGGAGAAGACTCTAGCCTTCTTCACATAGCGAGAAATCTGTGAGTCCAGTGGGATGGGATGCAAGTCTGGTACTGTGACGTTGTTAAGATTCCCATAATCTACGCATGAGCGTTAGGCACCATTGGCCTTCTACACAAAGAGAAGTGGGGAGCATACTGGTGAGGTACAATGAAATATTGCGCCTTTAACTAACTGCTCCTTGATCACACATTTAAGGCCGCTTCCTCCTGTACAGTCAAAGGTAGATAGGAGAAGATATACAAACCAGATCAACGGTGAGCTTGAACTCGCAATAAAACTCTGAATGAGCTGGTAGTACATTGTCTGAAGCCGCATCAAAATGAAGAATCCAACCCCTCCAAACAGGAAGGTAAGGGTACCTCCAGAAAGGCTTCAGAAATGGAGTAAGACTGAGAGTGTGGATATTGGGCCATTGGGGCAGATCACCCTGTGGATTAGCCTCAGACAAGGGGACAATTAATATATGACCATTATCCAAAGTTAAGGATAAGGTATAGTCTTTCAAGTTGGTTCTGATGTCAAACTTTCGCCACCACTCTACTCCCAAAACAATGGGGTACAAGAGGTTTTTGATAACTTGGAAGCGGTCAAACAAATGGTATTTGCCAACTTGATAATCCACTAACCCTAGAACCTTCAGCGTTGGAATACCTTAGGAAGTCCTTCCCTAACATACCACCTGGTAAGTAACTCAACTCAAGGTAGTTGGCTAGGTCTTGATCTATAAAATATTCAGAGGCTCCGGTTCCACCACATTTTTTGTTCTAATTTTACCTGAAGGGGATGAAAGGGTAGCAGTCAACAAAAAAAATCCTGAATGGTCTTTATTTAAAGCAGAAAAAGCCACCACTTCACCATAAAAATCTCATTCAGGTATAAGCATGCGTCCAGGGTATGTTTTCACATCATATAATGGAGAGGGATAGTTGGCTACTCTTACTACTGAGGTCACATATCTCACCATATCTTCAGAAATTGCATAAACATTTTTGTATTGCAAAAGTAACTCCCTTTTCACCGCCTGTGTTCTGCGGATCATGGTAGAGTTCAAGCGCGGGTTCTCTGGGGTGATTTGGTATACTGAAATGAGTTCCATATCAGAGCCATAAGAGAAGATATTGTGCTCATTTTCATAAGGAAACATAGTCATAAAACGCGTTTTGGGCTGCAAACAATCCCATATCCATTTTAGTGATGGGTTGTGCATCATTATGAAAGGCCATCACCATCAGGCCCTTCATTGATGATCCCACCTGCACCATTTGAATTCGGTACCAAAGAAGTTACTATCTATTTGGATCAATTTTGTCAATTTTGGTGAAAAGTTGGGGAATCATGACTCCCATATTGCAAAGCATCTGTATCCACCATTTATGAGCAAGAAGAATGGGTACTTCCCAGTTGGGGGTAGTGAGAATAATGCTGTGACTTTTCAACCATCAGCCAAATGAGAAAACGAGGGTGAGCCCCTTTGAGGCCATGACAAATGGCAGGTGCACCCAATTTTCACTCAGCGAAAGCCCCACATGGATAATTCTAGTGCACATAAATAAAAGAGGTTGGTGTCTAATGTCAGGAGAGTATCTTTAACTCTCCAGTTCCCAGCAAGGTGGGGTGCAGTGCACAACCACAACGCCAAAAACTTTTCGTCAGTATTATGGGAAGCAGAGCCCCACAAGGGGGATAGAGCGGAAGTAACACAGGGCAAGGGTTTTCAACACAGTATATATTAATAAATAGTGAACCAACAGCAATACTCGGAGGGACCCCATGGGGGAGCCCAAAACCAAGCAAAGATCTGTGCTGGAGGGTTTGGGTTCCTCAGTTTGGAGGGAACCAGGGGCCCAACGGTGCACTTGATCTTGTATATAATTGTGTGAAAATATAACGGCCTACTTTGTTAAAGACCTCCACAAGGAAGTCCACGCACAGGTTTGACTAGTAACCATAAAATTAAAAAACTCAAACTAACAGGAAACTATATTTAGATAAATGACTAATGAGGAAAGTTGGACTTGAGAACCACAATTTAAGCACAGGGAGGCGAGTCATTAATTGGGGAAAATGGATCCAGGCCTAAACGAGCCAATTAGTGCACCCAACCATTGGCCAGGGTACTATAGCTTGAGATTGAATAAACTCAAGTGATTGATTGTAAGCTGAGCCGTCCCTATTTAGAAATGATGAATAATGAATGGTTTTAAACCCCCGTTCTCTGAGAAATTGAACCAAACTGTCTTGGTTAAGAAGGTGTCTAGTCTGTTTTAACTCCACCGCCATAACACAGGGCTGGGCATCATGCACTTCCCTTGGAGCAACATGGGCATATCTGGCCTGCACCCACCGTTGGTCCACAATGTTCTTTAGGTCAGGAAGGTCCTTCAGTTTGACCTTTTTGGACTCCTTTACGTCCAGCCTTGTCTAGGCAGTTGGTGCCCTCAATAAAGTCATGTGAACATGACAGAAGTAAAGTCTTCACCATTAGGTAACGCATTCTTGAAGGTAGACACAATCAACGGCTCTCTTTTTCCAATGAAATTGATCACTCAGGCAGTCTTTTTTGCTTGGGCCAAATAGGTACCGTTTGATACAGATCTATCAGAACCATGAACTATCAATCTAGCCAGTACAGCCACTTTGCTAGGAGTCCCTAACACATGGTGACCCACACTAGCCAAGTCTTCATCTTCATGGTCGTCCTCACCCTCATTGTGGAGATCCGCCTAATTTATGGTATTAGGTGTGTCTTCTTTAGGGGGTTTCTCCTTGTTTCAGCTTAGATAACAG
Source organism: Massospora cicadina (assembly GCA_022478985.1). NCBI lineage: Eukaryota > Fungi > Entomophthoromycota > Entomophthoromycetes > Entomophthorales > Entomophthoraceae > Massospora > Massospora cicadina. The sequence goes on from JAKSZP010002689.1 coordinate 172,689, forward strand.
ACAGGATCAAGCGAAGTGCTTAGATTTGGTGACACTTATGGAACTTATATTCTTGATGTGGCAAGCATTCAGTCATCTTGTTGCTCTTATCCTTAGGCTTTTCAACCCTATTTAGGTGATATAAACAGAATTATTGACTCGTTGAGAGTAATGTAGGTGCCGTTGACTTAAAATCAGATTTATACATCCCTTGTACGTCAAGTAGCGCCTCTTTGAGTGCTTTAAAGGACATTGTACTCAAGTCGCCAAAGTCATGTACATCTTCAGATTAGGATACATCTCCAGGGAGCTTAACAAAACGGTTTTGGAGGTAGGCAGATCCATTGTTCCTGTGGTCCACAACTGATGGCCTTAAGGTAGAAATGAGAAGCAATAATCGCAATTGACTCATTTTTGCCATCTTCATCAACAGGAACTCTTTCTTCATATTCTGTACATCCTTTTCACTACTGAACTCCGAGTAAGATGCTCTTGACTTCAGTCCAAAATAATCCAGGTCTCAGGCTCATGCTGAGGATCTCTTGAGCCTCACAGCTCATGCATCCTTGTATGTGGCGAGCTTTCTGGCAAATGTTAGCGCCAACCATGCTATTTTTAGTACAATTGGAGGAAACCAGAAATTGTCCCCTCTCCAGGTGTGTACATGGTCTTGTGATATGGGTTAAAGTTTGTATCCTCTTCAACAGGATCAGCTTGCATCATAGTTGGCTGAGTAAAAGTTCTGACCAGTTGTTGTGCACATCTTTGAGCGGTCATACAGGTGCCTCCATTTAAGTGATAGGTTGAGTAGATGTAGCTCCGGTATGATGTGTATCAGTGGCTTCAGATCTTCAGTACTCTTCTCCATTGTGAACAGCATGTTTTCTTGATGCTCTAAACACTCTCCATACTCATTAAGAGCGGTGATGGTTTTTCCATTCTCTTTCTCAAGGAATACAAGTCCCTCCTCGATGTTCTTAAGAGTAAGTTTCGGTATGATAATTGGTGAAAGCCCTCTCACTATGGATAGTGAGGCAATTCTAGCACTTCTAGTGGTCTCTTTGACAACACAAGATCACTACACAAATCATGCACTTCAAATTCCAGGGTACATAGTCTAGTATGGATGGTATCCTTCTTCAGCACCAGGAGTTTAAGGAAATCCTCTTTACCCTCTCTGAGATAACCCTCTATATCTGCATAATCATCACTTTTCTCATAAGAACTATTATAATTATCGATAGTGCCTTATGGTGTCACCCCTTTAGTGAGCAAAATCAGCACACTGACCTCACTTCACTTATTTTAGAGGCCGATTTTCTACTTAAGGGATCTACTCTGCGCAGATTAGGCACCAGACGACCTTTGCTAACATCACAATCGCTCTGTCTAAGCAAATTCTACTCATATGATACCCTTTGGTGCATTGATTGCTTGGTTAACTTGTTCACTCTCATGGCAAACTTCCCAACACTCTTAGATATACTTGACATACGTTGGCCTTTATGACTCAACGGGAACTTTATAACCTCTTCCTTGGCTTTATCAGCACCAAGATATCCTTGAAATAGTGTCTTCTTCAAAACAGGTCAATCACAGACTGTTTACTGACGATTACTTAAGACTGGTTAATCCTAGACTGGTTACTGGTGATTACTAACTTGATACAACACAAGTTTTAACAAGAAAGAATAAACTTAAAATTCTGTAGAAAGGTTCTTTATTAGGATAAAAAGTGAAGTCTTACATACTTCAGGGGGAATAAAGTTATAAATGAATAAAGTTTTGTAAAATATTTGGGATTTGGGGTTCAATATTGAGGATTTACATGATTTTCTAGTCAGAGGGCGTCTGACTGCTGATTCAGTCTTTTCATCCATTTAAGCTAAATCTTACAATTGCAAGCTCCATCTCGTGGTGGTTACCCCTGAAACTGGATGTTCAGGGGCCTTTGTGCTAGGCCCCGCTTCTGGGTTCTGAGTCATTGTTGCTATAGTTGAAATTAATCAATTACCAAATCTGGTAGTATGCAAATTGACATTGGGTTTGAGCAATGGCGCTCCTGTGATGCGCCTTGAATCAAGTCTTCAAGTTGCTCTGGAAATTGGACAACTGTCCAATTTGAGAATATTTTATACAAACTTTTCATGCTTTCACCGGTGTAATTTAATTAGCTCATCAGGGCATCATTGGCAGAATGAAAATTATTTTGGACCCCCAATGGTATAAAAAAGAGGCAAATTTTATATGGAATTTGGACGGCATCATCATCTTCATATAGATCCTACGACTTGGCAGGGCACAAATTATTTTGCATTATGTCATTGCCAATAGACTAAAATTATTAAGCTTGCTCTCACCTATAAAAGGGTCCTGATTGCACCCATCCACAATGGCCTGGTCGCCAGTACCACCACTGGTTTGGTTGTTATTTGCACCCATTTCATTGGTCAAGGAATGACCAGTAGCACCAATTGTGGTCTCATCTGCGACACCATCTGTTGAAGCAGGGAATGGGGACCATGGTAGAGAGCTTCTTAAATTTTCCCAAATTCAGTACAAAGTTGTTTGATTTACTTTAAATAAAAGCAAGCAGATGTTGAAAATTATATGGTTTGGGTTGAGGGGTAGATGGAGGAAAGGCATGCGGCAGGCAGGTGGGAGCATCAGCCACCCATCTCTCATCCAGGATATTCCCTAGGTCAAAGATCGTGGTGAGGGACTAAGCATTGAGGTTTGCCCCATCCTTTGACCCAAAGGGGTGCATAACCCTGTCCAACTTAATATTTGGAGCTAAGTACTTTACAATATCAACCCTGATGACCCAGGCTCACTGCTCAAGGATTAAGTACAATCAAAAATTGACTTTTTAATGCATCTAATAAATTAACTAATTAACCTTTAATACTTAGTTAATAGTGAAGCTTGCTTAGCTTTATTAAATAATTATGCTTTGTAGAAGTTTGGGTGTTGAAATGCAAGCTAGACAATATAAGAATAGACTTAAATCTGATTTATTAATATGTAAGCTAAAATACATAAGTACCATTAACTTTATGATTTTAATGGACTAGAGGATATATTAGGGAATAAAAAATTAAGATCTAATACTAAATATTAGGCCAATTAGGAAAGCAATTATTTTGAGAAAACTCTCCCTTAGAGCTTATACTGTAAGGATAACCCACAAATAGGATAAACAAGCAGCTTAAACAGGTAGGAGTTAGTAAACTTTTATACATAAACATTGGTCACATACTTATCCTACCCCACGTTTTGACTGTCCTAAATTACTAAGGACCTGATATTAATAGTATTTGTGCTGAGGCAGCTTCAGGTAGGGAGGCTATATACTTTGTAATAGTAGTAAAACTTTATACATTTCTTAATAATAGAATGAAATTTAGCATAACATAGTTTTGCATTTTTTTATAAAAAAGCACCCCTTTATTAAAGTTATAATAAGGGTAGACTGACTTTAGATGCAATAACAAATACTCTATAAGGATCGGGTTGGGACCATCTAGTACTAAAAAAAATACTCTATAAGGATGTTGGGACCATCTAGTACTAAAAAAATACTCTATAAGGATGTGCCATACTTTGAAACCTCATTTATAAATTCTAGATCCACTCAACTCTCAACAACAGCTATCAGACAGGTCAAAAGCCCTATTAGGAGGGTTATATGAAGATGCAAAAGTTAGGAATTGGTGGCTCATATAGGTGATTTCAGTGTACTTTATGAATGGTAAAAATAGTAAATCTTAGATTATATTTAGAATAAATTTAAGGATAGAATGTATTTTAATACTAAATGGGCTATCTGATCATATGCTATGCTTATACAGATATTATCTAATTAAATCAAGAATAAAATCAAGGTGAAGTAAAATGGATAGCTTTTGTACAGTGGGCAAGCCTTTAAAAATCTTATATAACCTACAGGAAGATTTAAAGGGTTCTTACTTAAAGAGAATGCTATCCAAGGATTGCCATATTATTTGCTAACACAAATGTGAACACTCATGTGGCAAGGATTATCAGATTGATGGGGCCAAAAGATTTATATTTCCCTACCTATTGAATCTAAGGGATAAAAAATTAGGTAACCTAAAAGTGAGAGCGTGACTTCACCATACATGATGAAAATTTAATTTAATAAAATTAAGTTATGGTAGGGGGTGGAAGGCGAGTTGGTAGGGCATATGACTACCAACCTGAAGGTTGCAGGTTCAATTTCTGCTCTTTGCACATCAATTGGGGTGCCAGCCAAAGGAAGCTATTGGAGGTTAGTAGGTCTAATAATAATAAAATCTTACCCATGACGTAACCAGAAATATTGAGTCCCAATCAGGAAGTGGAAAAACTTTCTTCAATGGAGTTGACCCTGTTTAGGTTTCATGTCATTTCTTTCTTTCATTTCTTTTGGTAATGCCTGTCCCCTGGTCAGCTTGCCTCAGTTAAATAAAAATTAAGTTATGGTGAGATGTTTTTTGGAACCTTAAGTAGTTTATAAAGTTTGTAAATCAACAAAAGGAATCAGGTCTTATTTATTCAATCTCTAATTGTATAAATTAATGGTTAGGATATTATCAAAGGTCTATATCTTTTCCAAAGACAGAAATTTTATAATTTTAAGGTCCCACCATTTTTTGTCAATCAAGCAATCATAATTTTAATCTTAACAACCATTTTCCAATCCAAAATTACCAGGTTTTTATAAATTGTGCCACATCTTTCTGTATTTTATATGGAATTATCTGTGACATTACCCACTTAGGTTTGGAGGGGCTTTATTAAACTATAGGCGCCCAAGCATACAGAATTCTGGGAAGGAACAGTATGGTGCATAGCAGTTGAAAAGTAAGAGGGATAGGAAGGATGGGCATAGATTAAAGAACTTCAGGATAAATTACCTTCTTGGCAACTGAGAGGGGCGGTAGTTCCAAGAGCTGCAGGGAAGAAGTGACAAGCACATCATCCTCACACAATGAGGGAAGAGCAGCACAAAGATCCCACCCTACCTGACCTAACTGGGAGCAAAATACCAGAACCTTTTTATGATTTTCACAAAGCTTAATCCCAAGTCTAGGTCCCTCCACACCATGATGAAAAACATATGACCAGAGGATATCACAAATGGCAGCCAGAGTAGATACAAGGGATTCCAGATAGAAGGTGAAAAGCCCATAGTATCCAAGGATGGTTGAACTTGGCGATTATGTGGTTTTAAAATAAATTCAACATAGCAGCTTCCAATTTAAATTCATCCAGGTAAGTAGCATGTGATCATTGTGACAGGGCAAGAAATGTAGAAAGCTTCAGGATCCCTTAAATTAAAACAGAAGGGTGCTAGGAAAGCCAACACTGCAACAGGTAGCTCAACAAAACTTGAGGGGATCCTTGCAATTAAGGTTGTTTTGGGATTGAAGACAGAAACTGAATTCCAGCTAGTACTTACAAGATGCAGGAGCCTTATCAAACTCTTGCCTATTAAATTGGAATATTGATATAACTAGCCTGACAAATTAAGATGGCTAGAACCAATAGGAGAAATCCCTTATGCCAGAAAAGTTTTGGGGATGATGGAACTAGCATAAGCAAAAAGCTTGGAGAAGAATTTAGCAAAAGGAGGTGACTTTTGCAAAATAATGTGAGGGGAAGATCACCGAGGATTGACACAATATTAGATGAAACAAGTTGAAAATGACCAGGTTGTGAGGATCTGCAGTATGACGCGGTCTGTGAAGATTTTTGACTATTAATTAATGCCAAGATATAAATGATGAATGTAACCTAAAGTAAGAGGGCAACTCCATGGGGCATAATAAAAACAATATAATTTATTATAAATTATAGGACCACTTTGTTATAAGGTTGAATATTCTTTATTAGTGAGGACCAACAAAATGAATTTGGTCACATATAACTAATCTTAATATATGGATCAGGTTTTAGATTCCTTGGAGCTCTTAAATTTTAAAAATTCACAACAAATCAGATTTTTTTAATTCCACCAGTTTTTTTAATATATAGATCATGGTTTTCTATAATCTCAGACCCTTTAATTTAGTCTTACCTAATTTTTACAACCTTTGTTCACGTTTTTAAGATCTGAATTATAGAGAAGACATTGATACCTATATGAAATGGCTAAAATATTGATAAAATAGTCAGCTTGGTACTTTTAAAAGTTTTTGGGGTAGGTGGAATAATTTCAACTATCTTGGGAAGAGGTCAGGGGTCCCAAAGAGCCCAATGTAAGATTAGTAAAAAATATAATTAAGAAAAATGTGTCATTACTCCTGTAATATCCCTGATTCTATGCTAGGTACTAGCATAAAAAGAGAAATTAATATGAAGCTTGATAATCCACTTTATTATAAAAATGTTATAAATATAGGGTGTGAGAGGTCATTCTTCAAGTGAATATCTGGTAGCCTCTGAAACAAGATCTTCACCCAATTCAATTCCACTTTGTTAGTCAGTATTTTCCTGATTCTCTATAAAGTAAATTTAATTAGTCTAGAGGACCGGAATTAAAATTATAACTTTCATCTATTTTTCTTTTGTCTCATATTTTATCACTATTGCGAAACTTTGGTCCAATCAGATCTTTTATTTATTTAACTGAGGCAAGCCAACCAGGGGACGGATAATACCAAGCTCAGTGGAGCCAAACTTATACTAAACTAAAATGTGAATGAACAGAAAGAGATGAATGTATCACTCAAACCAAATTGAAAAAAAAACCAAAAAAACCAAAACGACCCAACCAGATCAGAGATAGTACAATGCTATGCATCCATAGTGGCATGTGAGTGGGGATCAGGAGGCTCATCTTTCTCCTCAGTGTCATACAGTGTATAGAAAAGAGCTGAAAGCGTGAGCGTGGGTGCATTCTTAAAATGTGGGTTAAGGTAGCAGAGTGGGGCTTGCAGCTCGATTTTTGCTATGATGAGGGTGGTGATATATTCAGAGAGGGCCTTTTCAGCCTCAAGCGAACTTTTGTAAGGGTGGTGAAGGTGGCAATGTTGTTGCTGGTAATGTGGGTCTTGGGGACAAATTTTGCAACCATTGCAACTTTTTTGTATTGCTTTGTTGGCAACATGGTGGAATTGGAGGAATTCATTTTTGTAAACTTGTTGCATGGGGGGCAGGACAGGGATGAGTATCCCCTTGGCCAAGACTGCAACTGATTTTTCTATGGCCTTTTGGTGGGGGTGACAAACAGGAGAGGCAACAGCCTCTTTAGAGTTGGTGATCACTTCAGAACTCATCATCATTGGGGCATAGAGCATAATAGTGACTTGGAAATTGAGCTGCACATTCTGCGTTTAGGAACGTTTAAGGCCTGGGGCCTCAATTGAGTTGGGGAAGGGATTCTTAAATCATCAACTTCCTCCAAGTAATCCCAGGGATTTTGGTTGAAGATGATATGTTGATCAGCATATGGGTGGGCTGGGTTGGGTGGCTGGGTGGGTCTTTTGACTTTATTGAGGTCCATACTGGCTCCTGATTGGTTGGAGGGGGTGTGGGGGTTTGACATGTAGGTTCCTTATTGGATGAATCAGTGGCAGTTGCATCTACCACTTTGGGTGGAGGGGGAGGAAGGATTGTGCTAGATTTGAAAAACGTTTTGGGATCAGCAATGGGAGCATTATGGGGGGAGTTAAGTGTGTGGGCTCCAGCTTGGGCTATGGAGGGACAGCGCCGCTTTGAGTGGTCCAGGTTGAAACAAATGTGGCAGATTGTGCACCCTTTATCTACTCTGGCCTAGAAAGAGTGGTTGGGGGCAGAGGGAACAACAGTGCGAGGGGGAATTGAAATGGCAATTTCAGTTGAGATTGGGCGTATAGTTGCAAAGGCGTGAGGGCCTGCAAGTTGGTTGGCTCCATTGGGAACCACAAATTGTAGAATGATGTAGGCGCCATATGAGGATAATCTAGTTATTAGTTCATTATACAAAGTATCAGGGAGGAGGTGGGTGAGGAAGCCTGCAAATTGAACCACAAGAGTGGTGTCATCAGGCAACTGGGTGTGAGTGGTTGGGATGGAGGTTCCCTGGAACACCAGGTAAATGTTGGCTGCAATTGCAGCGTTGGCTTCACAGGTGAAGCTGAGGTCAAAGTATCCCTTGTAGGGGCGAAAGTCAATAAAGCCTGCAGGCTGCATAAGCGCTTGGGCTAATTCTACAATTTGTTTGTCGTTGTAGGGAAACTATTTTCCATATTCAACCTGGAGGCCAAATTGCATCTTGCTTTGGGAGAGCACAATGGGGCTACGAGGCACCACTTGGGAATGTGCAAGGTGGAGGGCGAGATCCTTAGGGGGACCATATAACCCAAGGAGTTGGGGGGCTAGTCAATCTAGTTTAAAAGCATTTTTCCACTGGGCGGAAGACGCTAGAGTAGTTTTTCCACTGCCCCATTTTGGAGCAGTGGGTAGTAGGGCCTAGGTATTGGGGTTTTTCTGCGTGTTGGTTTTTCAAAGGTGGTTAAGTCTGCTTTGATTTTTAAATTCGCTCAAAAGTGATATAAAGCGGATAGAAAAGCTTTTTGGCCCAATCATATCTTAAATACAACAAATGATCCTCCTAAATCTTGCATAGAAGGAAAGGTCTGTAGATATCTGCTGTGACCCATTTCACTATGTACCCTGGTAAACTTTAACAATTATGTTTATTTCCCCATGTAAATAACCCTATAAGGTCCTGAGCATTTTTCAGCTAATTTGTTAACCCTCTAACCTGTTAAAAAATGTTTAGAAAAGACTAGATCCCCAGGCTGAAAGGCATTTAAAGGAGTATAACATTATTTAATTGACTTTCTTCTTAATTGGTGGTATAGGATAAATTATCAGAGGCCAAAGCATGAAGCCATATGATTTTATTGATGATAAATTTCATGTGTATGTCAGAGGTATCTGATGTGACTTGTCTATAATATTCTGGACTTTGATGGGTAAATATGATTTCTTCTGTACAAAGCTTTTAAGGGAGACAACTTGATAATACATTGAGGCTAATTTAAAAAAATGGAACTGTACTAGGTAGATATTACAGCTCATATAAAGGATCAGTAGAGGCCATTTTTTAAAGAGTAAAAATTAAAAGTAGCGTTGAATATTTCTATTATTCTGTGGCTTTCAGAATATATGAAATGGTAAATACTTGCGCAATTACATTAAGTTGGTTACCTCTTTCACCATTGAAGATTATAAGTTTTGTCCATTTTCTGAGAAACTTATTGTTAGACTTCCATGTTGAGTGATAATTTATTATAAAGGAAGGATGCGGTACCTTGGAAGAAGCTGAAGTAAGGGAGGTGGCCTTTATCCACCTATAAGATGATCGACTGTCAACAATATAAATCAATGACCATTTAAAGCCCAAGGTAAGGGACCTACAAAGTTAAAACTGCTATTTGAAAAGGGCTAAATGGGGACCACTTACCGTTGGGAGTGATGGATAGGGTTAGCTTTTCTTTTTCAATATAAACAAGACTCTATTACATCATCCATAATTGAAAGCATTCCTTCCCAGTAAGTTTTTACTTGAGCCACTGATAATCTTTTCAAATCCCCCTTGACTAACTTTCAGTGTCATTACAAGAATTATTAGTTCAATCAGAAGGCCGGACATAGTGTAACCATTATGAAGACACTAGATTGTATTAGAGGCCATTAAAATTTGAATGCTTTATGACAAATTTTTTAAACTTTTTATACTATAGAGTTTCATTTTTCTAGTACTAGTGGAGCCATAAAAAGATATTTATCTTTTGATAGGTAAGGTTGGACTATAAGGCTATAGATTCAATCTTCTTCATGTTTGGATTATACCATATGCTATAATTTTGGGTGGTACCATTGGGATCTGCTGTAAGGGTTGCACAGGTTGAACCCACTGAGCAATGGACAGAAGATATGGGGATCGTCAGCCTCCAAACAGATTGAAAATATATGAAAATAGGAGCAATTGCCCTGACAACACTTTTATTTATTTTTATAAATATAGAGACTCTTTGCTGTTCCGCTCTTAATGCAAGTAGACTCTAAATTGCTTATATGCATAAATCACCGCTAAGCACTCCTTCTCGGTCACAGTATAATTATGCTCATGGAAGTTCAGACTCAAAAAGCAGTATGCAAAGGGATGCTCCTCTCCCTCGTCATCTTTCTGAGAAAGCACCGCCCCAACAGTGAAAAGGGACGCATCCATCTGAACAATAACCTCTCTATTGAAGTTTGGATAGCATAGCACCGGCGCACTGATCAGTGCTGTACAAAGTGTATTGAAGACGTATTGATGACATTCCGTCCATTTGAACGCAGCATCCTTCTTTAACAACTCAAATGGCGGCCCCCCAATACAGCTAAAGTTAGGTATGAAGCGCCAGTAGTAACCAACTATTCCCAAAAATACCTGTATGTCACATTTACTATTAGTGTAGTCATTTTTCAGATGGCCTCTATAAAGGATACGGCTAAGAAGAACTAGACTGGGCTCCCAGTCAGGGTGCGCGAGCACCCAGTGGAGGCCTCAGAATGCCAGAGGAATAGCGGTCTGGGTGACTGATATAAGTGAGGATCTATGGGACACATGAGGGAAGCAAACGTTCAGTAACATACTGAAGGCCCCCAAGGAAAACCAGATGGTTGCATTGGGGGCAACTGCAAGTCTTATGGGGGCAACCCCCAAGGGCGGGAGAGGCAGGGAGGATGAAGACTCCTGCAGGGTTTGCAGCTGCTGGCCTTCAGAATTCAAAAAGGGTGGCTTGCGTGCCAGCGGGAGGTGGCACAGAGACCGCCACATTGTTGGAAATATGTATAGAATGGTGGGAAACCCCATGAGAGGGGCTAGGACTGAGTTTCCCATGAAGGAGACACTCTAGGTCCCGCTGGTGAGCTGGACTCACAGTGGCAGGAGCAGCTATGGGAGCCAAACCCATGCGCAGTGGGCCAGGGACGCCTTGGGGCTGCTCCAACTGAGGAGAAGATTTAGCGGACTTGGCGCCTGAATAAATGGAAAGGACTCTGTTTAATGGATGCAAGGAAACAAACGGAACAGTGGGCTCACCTTCAGGGGTGGGACAGATTATCATTCTATGATCTGCTGCCACATGGTGGGATTGAGTGACCAGATAATCCAGTCAGTGAACATTGGGAAAAAGATCTGGGTGATGGCACATTTCATTGGATCAATTGATGGAATTGTTTTGAAAGTTGTGTTAAAGCAGATGGATTCAGCAGCAAACTAGGCGGATACTTGGATTTTATTTTGATGAAGGCAAAAAAGAATGAACTGACAACTGCCTTGGTGGGGCCAGTTGCCTTTTGAACAGTGTGATAGGCATGGGGAGGTATTGGGGGATTGGTTATTTGGGGAATGGGAAGGGGATTTAGTTGGCTAGCTTGGAGGGAGGGTGGGGTGAAAGGCGGCTCCCAATTCAACAAAAGCTTGGAAAATTTTTGCATATTTTTCCAACTTCTTGAGACCAAGCCAAATGCTACTGCTGATCCAGGTCCTGATGACTCAAATCATCCTGTTCGCACAGCTGGGGCGTTCTGGATTTGTCTCAGAAGGCAGGGATCCATCATCTGGTTCATTGCAACTCAGGCTGATACCACAATTAGGTGGCTCATATGATCCAAACTTCCTGGATCTGCCTCAGAACATCGTACCCAATGATCTGAGCCATTTAGGACTGGGTTTGCGATCCAAGACATGTTCCAATTTAGCTTCTGAAGCTGGCCAGCCCAGACCGGCTCTCCCAGTCCAAAAATTACCAGCTGGGCTCCAACACTGGGAATTGCAATTTCCCCAATTTTTGGCCATGGCTTGTCTGGAGAGTGGGTGGCCTCAGGGCCCTCTTCAAGCCCCCTGATGTGAGCCATCTCCCTGAAGACCCCTTCTATTAATCCTACCAGGATTGAAGAGGGGGAAGGGGTGGGAGTGAGATGGCTTTGGGGAGGAAAGCTGTCACTGAGTGCTCATGTATCACGTGGGCGAGGTCACCCAACTGTGACAGAGGGTCCACGGGAGCCTTGGGCCCCTTTTCATCTGGAAAGGGTGCTGGACCCTATCCAGTTTCAAGGGCTGGTCCCCAAGACTTATAGCCTCCACCTTGGCTGGCTGTGGTTTCAGCCCCTCGGATCTACCACAAACCCCAGGTATTACAACTGATCTTTGAAGAAGTTACATTTTCAAGGCTTGATTTTTATGTTCGCCTCAGTGAGCTGGCAGAATACTTCTTCTAGATAATTGAAGTGCTCCAAAAAGGTGCTAGAGAAAACACTGATATTTTCAAGGTATACAAGGATGCACAACAGCTTCAGGTCACCGAGGATAGTGTCCATGGCTTGTTGGAATGTAGCCGGGGCGTTAGACAGCCCTTGGGGCGTATAGGTTGGTTGGAAAAGGCCTTTGGATGTGATTACAGCGCATTTCTCCTTTTCACCGTTGTAACTCAATTTGCCAGTATTCTGATATCAAGTCCATTGCTGAGAAGTATTGGGCTCCCCCTAACCAATCCAAAGCGTTGTTGATCTGTGGCAAGGGGTACAAGTACTTTTTTGTAATACTACTGAGATAATGGTAGTCTATTACTATGCAGTTGGTGCTGTCCTTCTTTTTTAAAATCAGAACAGGTGAAGCCCATGGACTCTTAGAAGGTTTGATCATTCCTTGCTCCAGCAACTTATCAATTTCCTCAGTGACAACGTTTTCTGCTGCCCTCAATCAGCGGATTGGCTGAGATCTTATGGGGGATGATCTCCTGTGTCCAATCAAATGGACCACCCTCTGAGCACACCCTAAATCATGATCATCGACAGCAAAAAGCCCCTTGTACTTTTGAAATAAAGCTATCACTTGGTCTTTTTGTCTTCCAATAGCACCATTATGTTCTTCCGCAGTTTCACTGACATTGAGCTGGCCAACAACTCGACTGTTAGGCCAAATTCATCTAACAAACCAAAGTCATGAACCTGAAGGAACTCCTCAATTTGAGTCAAGTGTAAATATGCCACTATTTGGTGTCGTCAGATTTGCATTGGTTCACTCTGGTGATTTGCTAACAAAACCTTGATTTCTCCATGCCCTGGGAGTATAATCCCTGGAGCCACATGAGGATCAAGCTGTGTTTGATGATAAGGCCCAATGACCTTCCCATAAATCCCAACAGTCACTTCTACTTCTAACTTGGTGTTCACTAGAACTTGGTGTCCAGAAGGAATAGATATAGGCCCTGCAGCTTGGAGAGGTAGCCCTTGGTATTCATATATCTGATGAGGAAGAGGCTGAGTCCTGCTTTTCAGTCGATGATAGTGAACTGGCATCACCCCATCACTATATGCAGGGTGATGTGGCACATGTGCACCAGATCCTTCGGAACTCCACTAGAGGTAAAGTAAATTGGGATCCGCTGTCTCAAAATGTCAAGGGTCTCCTTCGTCATATCTACAACAGCCCTGAAATGTCACAGGAAAGAGGTTCCGATTAGCAAGTAATAATGTCACTTGGTAGCACAATCACCAGAGCTACAATGACAATGGACCCAAACTGCAAAGGTAGCGCACTGTACGCTCCCTTAAAGATGGTGCTTTCTGCTCCAGTGGTCCTGTACACCATTTGATGGTCCACATCAGGTTTAACGTCAACTTCTCCATCAACTTAGTGGAAATTATGTTGACTGGAGCGCCTGTATCTATTATAGTGCAAACTCTGTTTTTGCTGCAAAAATATCACAGTATGTATACTCAGAATAAGAAGAGTACTGACTGTTTAATACGTGGACATTTGAGGGATCCCTTTTTTCAAGAAAACTCATTATCCCCTCACCAACTTTGGGGTATTCTTTAACAATGGCGTCTACTGGAAGGGCAACATTTACTCCTTTCAGCGTTGGTGCATCCATGGAATAATCCAGCTTGTCTGAGGAAGCTTGATCAAGCATTTGGCAGGCATACAGCTTCAGTTTCTCTGAAAATCCTTCATCCACCACAGCCTTGGCTTGAGCTTAGGTCACTACATTCACTCCTCCAACTGGTTATTGGTATAAAAATTCTGTCATTGTACTGAGGAACTTCCGCGGAATATTACTATTGATTCATGGACGTTTGGGGTTGGGATTGCAGAGGTAGAGAGTCCCATTTCTACTCTGCTCCATCCTTTCCCTGGTAGTAATGATCTTGTTGCACGTAGTGCACATGACGGTTAGGGCAGCTTTGTGCCAAGTGGCCAGGGAGACCGCATTCATAGCAACTAACCCCATAAGATCTGCATCCTTGATTTTCATAAGAGGGGTTTAGGTTGGAAAGTTTGGGGATGTTTGGCGTAACCAGGGCCAGGTCAGTAAGACGATTGCTGGCATTCAGCGTAAATAGGTCCTGGTCAGTAGTTAGGTTGTTGACAATTTTCATAAACAACCTTGGGGCAGTAGTCAAACTGATGAGAATAATTCAGATGAGGATGAGGCGTGGAATTATAGTAAGGCTGTGGTTGCTAGGCGTAACATGGGCCAGACAAGCGTATTCTCCTGAATAAGAGGGTACAGTGGAGGCGGTAGTTTTCCATTCCATATTTGGCAGAAAATTTGGGGATATGTGGTGCAAGAACTGTACAATTTTGAGTGAGGGAACGTCGTCATCCAGAATCAGTGAAATGACATTGTGGAGCTCTTGGTATGGCTTCACCACGGAGGTCATTGCAATGCACATGTTGGCTTCCACTAAGTATCCTGCCCCATTAAGCACATGAGCTTCCATATTAAATCAATCAGCAAACTCTATGAGGGTCTTGTTATGGCGGAATCCAATTGTCAAGAATTTCGCCTTTTGCTGCGACATCTTTGAGGTGCCCTGAATAGTTGAAGCATGGTATCTTTTACATCCTGGTAGGTAACAGAGCTTCTTGGGTGGTAGCAGGTGACTTGATTGGCACTCCCAACATTCAAGGCAGATATCAACAGTTTTGCTTTCTTTCGATCAGATGTGCCTTCTGCTGCAAATTCAAACCATTTGAAGAAGCCATGGATATTCCCATTTTGATTAAATGGAGGCAGTTTCTCAATATTGACCTCCTCATCCCATTCATAGGCATGACTTTTTGAGCATAATGAAGAATGAGTCGAGATCCAAATGCAGGTTCTCAATGAGAAGCTGGTCCAGCAGAAGTTGGGATGTCCGCTGCTTTGTAGGTAGCATGGCCTTCTGCCATGGGTAGCACTGCCATCACTTGAGGAATTGGTGCTCTGACTCATACTCATATCCAGAGCTACCATCCTGGGTGTATTATCTCCGACCATCGTCATATTCCTCCTCATATTGTACACCCCTTGTCATCCTTCCTCTTCCCAATGAGAGGGCTGGGAGGTACTGGTCAATTTCCGCTCCACGTATTGCAGTCATTCGGTGGTGTCATCCAAACAATTGGCAAGTTCTTTGTTTAGTTGTCCCAGAATTTGCATTTGGCTAAACGTGCTATTGAGCTGGTGCATAACGGCATTCCATTATTAAAGAAATTCATCCCGTTTCTTGAGCACTACATCTAAAGTGAGTTTTAATTCCTCATAATTGGCGGTGCAGTGCTTCATGAAGATTCCCCAGCAATGCAGGCTTTAAGAGACATAACCAGTGACTGGAAATTTTGAGTTCTTAGTGGTTGATCAATGGGCTCCCTGTAGTGAGCACCACTATTATAATGTTGGGCGGTACCGTTGGATCCGCCATAAGGGTCACACAGGTTGAACCCACTGAGCAATGGACAGATGATATGGGGATTGTCAGTCCTCCAAACTGACTGAAAATATACGAAAATAGGAGTAAATACCCTGACAACACTTTTATTTATTTTAGTAAATACAGTAACACTTCGCTGTTCAACTCTTTCTCTACTACTCACTATCTACTTTTTATCACCCATCTCGCTTATATATCAGCAACTTCATAAAATACCATTCTCATAGCTTAAGCTATTCTTGTAATAGATCAGGAGGCATCTGATCTGTACATTGCTTCAGATCAAGTAGCGTTTGATCCAAATGTTGCTCTAATCCAAAGATCCTTGAACTCAGGGAAGTTGGAGCTAGTGAAATTTGAAATCCTGAACTCAAAATGCATCTATGAAATAACGTCGGGCTTACGCATGGCATGGATGATGATCTGGTTGGATGTGGAGTCTTTGCAAGTGATGTGCTGGATGGTGTTCAAGAGAGCTTAGCATGGGAGGAGCTTATTCAATACTTGCAAAGCGCTATTTATTGGAGGATGCCATGGCCCTGAAGGGCCAGTTGCATCTTCTACAAAAAACAGAAAACTAAATAAAACGATCACTTGCTAATAAAAAGATATTTATTTTATTAAAAAAATTATAAAGTATAAAATCTGGATTATGAGCTCAACTAGTGAGCTTGGCGTGGCGTTGGCGTCATTCTCAGCCCTTTCCTGGTCCCAGACCCTGCTGTTGATGTGCAGCGTCATGGGAACAGTGGTGCGGGAATACATGGCATGATGAGGCATGGTGGAAGGGTTCAGGGATAGGCTTCAGCAGGCCTGTACCTAGTATGGTCAGTAACATGACTCTTACTTCTCAATTCATTTGTAGTGTATTAGCGTGAACCTGCCCATTAAGATTCTATTCCGCCAATTCTCCTTGTTTTTGGCTTGTTATTCTTCAACTCTCTATTTCCCTAATTTTAAAGCGATCTAAATTATATTTGTCAAATGTCAACATTACCTTATTGCCTTATTTGGAGGCAATCCAATAACAACCCGTTATAGCCCAATATCGCCTCATCTCAAGGCGCTTAAATACTCATAAATATTACCCAAGTCGGCAGATTCTCACCATTCCATCATAGCACTTCAGGGCTTATTGTCGAGTCATATTGGAATCTTGACACCATGATGATAGGTATCCAGGATGTCATGTTTATATGACTTAATTAAGGGTACCAATGGCCAAGACAAGGCGGGACTTCAGGAGGCCCAAAAGGTCAAGCTGCAGGACCTTCCTGACCTAAAGCACACCTTGGACCAACGCTGGGTGCAGGCCAGATATTCCCAGGTTGGTCCAGGTGCAGTTCATAACTCCCAGCCCCATGTTATGGCATTGGCGTTAAAATGGACGAGTTACCTTATTGACCACAACAGTTTAGTTCAGTTGTTAGTAAAACGGGGTTTAAAACCCATTCAAATTTTGTATTTTTAGCTCAGGTCAGCCTTGCCTTCAATCATTAAATCAAGTTTGGTCCATTTCTAGCTATAGTACCCTGCCCAATGGAAGCATGCACTTATTGGTGCACCTGGACTTAGAACCACTTCCACTGATCAATGATTTCCCCAAGATTGTTTAAATATAATTCTTTGAGATAACCTTCCTCGTTGGTCATCTTCCTTTCCAATAAAATCCCGTTATTTTACATTTTTTATATATGTCAACTTTGGTGAACCTGTGCGTGGACCTCTTTAGGGAGGTCTTAAATAACGTCAGCCGTTTTATCTATACAAATTTTTCAACTGCATCTGGGGCACCGCTGGGCTGCCATGGTCCCCTCTAGACTGAGGCACCCAAGCCCTCCAGTCCTGATCACAGCTTGGATATGGACACCCCTTTGGGGCCCAACCAAGTCTTATCATTTGTTTGCTACCTATTAATAAATACCACATTACACACCCTTTCCCTTTGTTCCTTTAGCTCCAGCACCCTCTGCGGGGCTATTCTTCCCTTAATACTGACAATTAATCCCCTGGCGTTGTGGCTGCACGCCACGCAAACCTTGCTGAGAACTGGAGAGTTACAGACACTTTCCTGACACAGGACAAACAATTGACTGCTTGATTAGTAGGGCTAAGCAATGTAATATAGGGAAATCATAGCTTTAATTAAAGCCCATTTTCCCAAGTGTATATTGGGATATACTTCATTTTTCTGAGCCATCAAAGGTTGGAGTGATCAGTAATTACTGTAATAAGTGTCCCATATATAAACCCAATAATATGATGGCTATTAAGAAAGCCATGCATTTTCATTCAGTCACACTTTGGTAATCTTGTCTCTAGACAGCGTTTTGCTGTAATAGGCAATGAGATGGGCCATTAAATTTTTGTAATGCTGGAAAAGGATGGATTTTATGGTAACATCAATAGCATAAGTAAGAATTAAAAAAGTATAGCAAAGATGATGTGAATGAGAACAAGAGAATGTGTGAGTTCTAAGCATAAAATGTCAAAGGACTGTTGTTTTTCTCCTCATTGGAATTTTTCTCCCTTTTGCCAAGTAGACTAGTGTTAGTCCATATCTGTGAAGAGATTAAGAATTTGCTGGTAGTGCCTGACCATGCCTAAAGCTTATATGTCACAAAGAGATTTAGGAGCGGCATCTGAGAGATGGGAGTTAGTTTGTTGTTCATTAAAAAAAATTTTTAACATAACTTATGGTCAAGTTAATCCACTTCATATCTAAAGAAGGAATCTTTGAAGGTTTTTTATTTCAGCAAGGCCTGTCACAATCATTAGATGATGTTCTTAAGGTGATCTAAATGAGCAGTAAAGTATTGCAAAAAGACAATTATATTGTTAAGATATACTATTATCTAGGATCTCTTTAGGTCATAATAGTTCATCCAAGGATTTTTGAAAAGTGTCAGTGCATCACATAGCCTTTTCAGCATTTTCGTAGTTTTAGGAGACCTTTGCTAGATAGAAAAGCACATTTTTCATGATTGTCAGGAGATTAGTTGATCTTCTAGTAACAACTGGCGAGATCCATGTCAAAAAGATGCTTCATTCCATACACTAGTTGTAAAGTTTTTCCTATTCTAGGTATGGGGACAGATATCTTTTCATGTGTGATGTAATTTAATTGGAGATTTTTATTATGACTTAAAGTCTCCTATCTTAGATATTGTTATAAAATTGGCGGGTTTTTGAGAAATACGCTGACGGATTTTTGCACAGGGTTTGACCCAATGAGCAATTAGGACCAACGATATGATGATTGTTGTCCTCAACACAACAGAATAGACTTATAAATATAGAAATATATATGGAGCACTTGCTCCTGCAACTCTCTTTTATTTAATAATAATACAGCGGATTCTCGCTGTTCTACTCACTTTTTAACTACTAACAACCTAACTTCCTTGATCATCTCATCCTGCTTGTATTGTAGCAACTTCAGATGGTACCACTTTCATGGCTTAGTAATTCACTTCACCATATCTCATTGGTTCCTTCAATTCTTCATTTGTTAATTCATGATCGCCCAATTCAGCCAATTTCCCAGTAACCCAATATCACCTCATATTGAAGCACTTGAATTAATCATACTCATAACTATTCAGCGGATTCCATTTGTTCCACTATATCAACTCAGGGCTTATCATCCAATCATATCAGAATCGCGACAGATATGAATCAATAGTAAATTAGTAACAAAGGGCTTTCAGATGATAAACGTAGCCTGGTGATATGAGCTATTTCAAATTAAGGGCCACTTGAGCTTCCAAATCTTTGTATCTTTGATAAGCATAAGTTTTAAAGAGGGGATGACTTTTAGTCTTGATGTGGTGAACAATTCAAGACACATATATTGCTTTTGGGACCATCTAGTACTAAAAAAAAGACACATATTTGCTTTATTTTCTTAGAAAGGATAAGTTCATACTCTCCTAATAGGGCTTCTACATCGTGGCGTTGCCCTGGATTAAGTGTTTGTGTTTTTACTTTTGACTATGGAAATTGTGGTATATGTTTTAATTCCTAAGTCTTCCAGAGTATCATAGCAATCTACATTGAGATTTATTCAGTGGGACATGTATTGACATGGGCAATGATGGCACTTTACATAACATGAAGGGATTTTCGTTAGATCTTCCAATAAGATGGAGGTAGATATTGTAGTTGGGGTCCAAAATTCCTGTAAATGTCAAAACATTTTTAGTAAATGGGTGTGTTTGGCAATATATATTTTTAAACATGTTTATAGTGAATGTGAATTTGGATGTGAGAACAAAATACTGATTAAAATGTGGAGGTATAGAAAAATAATAGGGGAATATATCGGAATATCATCATTAGCACCAACAGTGTCAGGTGGTAACCTGGTCTTGAGTCCTAGAACCTGATGCTCTATCTAACAGAGAAGCTAGTATACTCAATAAGGCACAAATTTTTCTTATAAAGCCCATTTTTGGAGGGAATATCAAATATTAATGGTATGAAATACCTTATAAGGGAGAGGTAATGTTCTTTATTGTTGATTATACAATCAAACTCTCAAATCAATTGAACCTCAATGAGTAACTCATACCAGTTATTTTGATGGCTATAGCTGGTGAGATTATTATAAGCTTCCCAAACCAAAGAGGCAAGGCCAAGTAAGCTCCAATGGCTTAGGTTGAGCCCCTGCAGTTCCATACTCAGAATCATGTATTAAATCAGGAATTATCTTAAGCTTTTAAATAAGTTGGGAGGAAATAAAATTGATGGGAGAGACAGTGTCAAATATGGCTAATATTTTAACCTTGTGGACCACCACTTCTACCCAGGTAACCAAGGATCTAAATGGTGATTAACTTTTATGACATTCCAGGAAATCTTGAAGCAAGGGTAACAAAGGGGTTTATTGCATGCCAATGTAAAACTTAGGTAATTTGTTTAAAAGTTCTTTTCTAATAAGAGCCTGATTTACACAAGTGGAACTGAAGAAATAATTTGTTTGGGTAATTGAACAATGTAAGATTAAGATAAATTTAAGTCTTTATTGCTTTGAAAAGAAGAGGGTGCATCTACTTCAACAGGAGAAGATTGTATAACAGCCAGAGGTACTAGGCATAGAATTGGTAGTTTAAGGCATATAGAATTCATCAGCAGAGGGAGCCTCTTTAAGCTTATTGACCTTTTTCTGATCTATTTTGAGGGCGACGGAAGCAGCTCTCTGGTTTGATTGATATGTTTGCAATAGATGCAGAACTTTTTCTGGGTAGGAGTCTCAGGACGTGCCACAGACAAACTTGAAAATAGATCTTTAGCACAGAGCGAGGAGGGCTGACAGTCCTTCAGTGATAAGTTTGAACCTTCATAAGGGCTTCCTTGATGTATAGGAGAAAAGTAAGGTTGTGTTTAACAGCCTTGAGATACAAAAGTATGTTGGTTATTAAAATGAACATGGATAATACAGCGACGATGGCATAATCTAAGGTGAATAACTTTCCTGCAACTATAGTTTAAAGCGTCAAGGTAGGAACATTGGGCGATATCATGAAAAATTTACTTTTGTTTTAGCCTAAATACTATGAATGCCTTTTCTGGTTACCTAATAATAAATCACCTCCTAAATCTTTGACTAGAGCGTCCTTAAAATCTGCACAAGTGTGGCAATTTATATTGTATGTACCATAATATGATGGGCAATTTGATTAAGGCAGGTGAATAAGTTTTAAGCTTTTGGTGGTCAGTAGCTTCCTCAGGGCACTCTCATAAACGTACAGAAAGGAAATATACTTCCTTACTCAGGAACAGTTTAACAAAGGATCTTATAGGTTTCTAAAATTAGTTGTATGACTACATCAATTGATGAGGAAGGTAAAAATTCAGCAAGAGGATTCAGTTTAGTCAGGGTATCATGCAGTTAAATGGTATCTACCTGATGACATCGCTCATGTACATCATCAATAACAAGGGTAATTTGCTCATGGGCAGCGCTAAGGGCTTTCTTGGTAGTGAAAGTTTTAATTCAGCAGTCTAGCTTAGTATTTAAGCTAGAAGTTGTCTCCTTAAACTCAAGTTGATTTTTAATAGTGGTAATTCGCTGCTCTAAATCTTTTATAAAGATGGTTAATAATTATAAGGCTTCAACTGGCCATAATGAGCTGATAAAGAAACTTCTGAGCTCAAGGAAATCTTGTCTCTGGTGAGTTCAATTCCCTTAGTGACACGTCCTAGCTTGGCATCAAGAAGTTTCACTTGTTTCAACAAGGAGTTGTATCTGTCTTTGGAATCCCAGAACTAATATTAGGTCCAGGAGGCCTAGGGGATTAAGTCTGCGCGGACTGCCAGGGCATCCAGGTGCACCAGGGCTTCCCATGGGGATCAAGTATACCATGGATTCTGGGGGAGGTCTATGTAGTCTGGGCTTCTGGGGGCAGGATCACCAGGATTTTTAAAGTACCAGAAAGCTGGGTATTATCCAACGTTTCTCAGGTTTGTTATATTGAATTTCCAATATAATTTTATTCCCCAAGAATGCTCTTAGGGTTTCAAGTTGAGACTGTAACATAGCCACGCTAGTTTCAATTTGGTCTCAGGTTGAGATTTCCAGGTCATTAAAGTGCGTAGAGAGTTTGGAGTGGACAAATATGATTACTCCTTCATTGAACCAAGAAAATTGAGTCTTAATGCCATTTATGTTTGACTATTCTTTTGTATGCATGTAAAAACTTCTCTTTTAAAAGAGAGAGCGAGTTATAGAATTCTACAAGTTGGGTATAAAGAGTCTATGAAAGGTTGAGTTCCTTGAGAAGTTCTTGCTGATGTAATCTTGTTACCTACAATAAATAATATATAGCTGTGGTTTAAGCTTAGAGCATATAGTGATTGGAATTTCCTTACAATTTGAACAATGTTAAAAGTGGCAGTAAAGCATAAAATATCATCTGTGTTGACAAAGATAAAGCTCATCTTCATTTTTCTTTACCTGGGACAAATGCCTTGTTATAAAAAGATGGAATGAACCTGATAAGTTTCAAAGTTGTAGTTGATAATAGTCAGTGGATAGAGAATTAAGGTCCACTCTCATAAAAGCTGGTAACTGCAGTTTAATTAATGAGGCAGAAGGTTCTCTTTCATTAGTGTTAACTGCCTACTGACCAAAGTGAGGGGTTTCACTGTAGGAGGACATTCTTAGGCAGAGTCACTACTGTCTATATTGGCTGTCAAAGTTTACTGGGTACTTGTGGAAATCTGGCAGAGTAGCACCAGTATGTTTGTCAGAACAGGATGAAGAAGTCTGCCCATCTCAGGAAGGAGGTCATAGGGTCCCAAAGAGCTCAATGTAAGAACATTGAAAAGATATGATATTAAGTTAGAAAAACCTTCTTCATCCTAGAATATCCTTGATTTTTTGCTAGATACTAGATGACAACGTAAAATTATTATAAAGCATAATAATCCTCTTTATTATAAGAATTGATATCATTTATAGGGTGCTACAAGTCATTTGACAGGTTGGATATCTGGGACCTCTTTGACAAGATCTTAACCAAATTCATTTTCCCTTTTTTGGAGGAATTTTTTGAGTCTTGAAATAGACTAATTAGTCTGGAGTATTAGGAGTGATTTACTATGATATTCTGGGTATTTTTTTCTATGTATCTTTTTTATTACCATTGTAATCCTTTAGCCCAATCAGATCTCAAATCCTAACAAAGGTTTTGATGACTTTTATCCAGGATATGTTCCACAAGTGACCAAATCTTTCAATTGCCATTGTTTTACCACTAGATGTGAATTTTCTAATAAATACATCCATCATATATATATATATAATAATAATATTCATACCTTATTTTAATATGGCTAAAAATTATTTAAGTATTATAAAGCAATGAGTCATTGCCATGACAGAAATTTAAAAAGCACAGATGTTAATATGGCTAATTTGTTTGTGCAATAGCAAATGTTTATTTATTCAAATTCTTACTTTTGGTTGCAGACTAAACCAGAGAGTAAATAAATCAGAAATGGCTATTTAAGGTAGATGCTAAGTTTTATTAATATTTTGTCTAGATAACCTTAAATTTATTTTATCTGAAAAACATATGTGAGGCAGCATTTATAGTTTTTAATATATACTATTCTATATATAGAGATTACATAAGCATCTGTCTATGTTCTTTTTTTAGCACTAGGTGGTACCAGCATCTGTCTATGTTCTGTTTACTTCAGACGCTTAAATTAAACATGATTAGTCTACTTAAGCTTTGCAAAAAATTAAAGCCACATTCTGCTTATTTGTTAGCATTTAATTAATTTTAAATTTTAATTAAAACACTTTATATTTTCTAGACCCTCTTATTGTGGGAATTATCAGCCTAGGTATACTGTGTCTTTGTGTGATAATGGTATTCACCACTATAGTCACAGGTGCTATGGGTTAAAAAAGACCTTAACGCAGCAATAATTAATGTATATGCATATCACCCTAGATCTTGGGTTTCTGCCAAAGTTGTCTACCTTTTGCTTATAAAATGGCTCGCCAGTGATCTTTGTTACAAGCTTCTCAGAAGGGGATTTTTAGGTAAGGTATATAAAAAAGAGTGGCACTATCATCTGAGAGGTTAGAAAATAGTACAAATATAGAGCACAAGCCCTATGAATTTATAGCCCTGATTTATTTCATATAACCTAGTCTGAAGATAGACTAATTATATTAGTGTTGTTCACTAATTACCGCCCCAGAATAGTAAGAAAAAAGGACCATAAAGCCTCTATTTGAGTTGATGCACTGAAGGGTTATCAGATTTACTAAACAATTACAGTTTTTTTAGAAAAAATATTTGTTTAAATTTAAATTTATTGTGAGGAAGGCTGACCATGGGATGGGCACTTCCAAATTTGACCTGAAGGAAACAAAACTTAGAACAGGGAAGGCACCCCAGAGAAGCGAAGCTATCTCTTGTTGCCAGCGGGAACGCCACTTATGGGGAGGGGGAGGGAACGTGTGAAGGGGCCATAACCACAATTGAACACGTGTGGAGGAAAGGGTCTGAGTTGATGAACCAAACTGGGAGCCAGGAGGAGACCAGCTGTTGGTGACGTGGTGGGAGGTATCCAAACATCCACGCCTGAAAGTGGTCCACCAAATGAGACTGGAATCTGTGGACAGCTTCTGGGAGGGTGGGGTGGATCCTGTGATGGCATCCAAGACAATCGTGTGGATAGTCCACATGGCGATTGCAACCACCAGAGCATGGAGGGAGGGTGGAAGGGGGGAGGCCATCGATAAAGCAAACATATCTCTTGACAGACTGAAGGGATGTGTTTGATCATGGCCCAGCAGACGTTGAACTTCGCGCCATATCACTTTAGAGGTAGGACACTTCTCCAGGCGGTGGAACAGCGTTCCATGCTGGCCACACACGACTCAGGATGAGTGTGAAGCGTTAGAGCGCTCAGCCGTACAGTACACCCACCTCAGGCAGCGCCACACATGGGACCAGATTTGAGGCTGCAACAGAGGATGGTGTGCGTATTTCAGATAGTTTTTTGGGTCTCAATGGAGTAAGGGATGTCCATCATGTCCAGGTAGTCCACCCTGGATAGGACATGGGGCCGTGTGGGGATCACGCCATCCTGGATGGGTAGCCCCTGTACCTCTTGTGTGAACTGAGGAGAGGGGCGGCCTCTCTGGGCTGTGTGTCCACTAATACAAATTCTCCACTAAGCGCTCCACATGGATAGGAGGATTCAATTTGTATTGGGTTTTAGTCCCGTGAGGACCTGTGGCCAATGGGTGTGAAGCCAGGTATTTCATCAGGGAGTGAGGGTTCAATGGATTGTTAAGGCCAAGGCGTGGGAGAAGTTGGAGAGGGCCGCGCGGGACCAGTGTTGGGAGGGGAGCGTAGGGGCGGTGATGGCCGCAATCCAGGTGCCCAGGATCTTGGCAGCATGGGCTTTGAAGTCAAGCAGGCCCATGCCACCATGATGATGAGGGCCAAACATGACCTCTAGCCATACTGGTGGTGGGTGGCCTGACCAAAGCCATCCTTGCAGAAGGGCATACAAGGATTTGAAAAAGCTTGGGGAGAAGGGGATGGCGTGGGCTCCAAACCAGACTTTGGAGAGGAGCATAGAGTTGGCTAAATCAACCCTGCCAGTAAGGGAAGTAGGGTGGGCTCTGAGGGAGGCGATGCGCTTCGTCACGTTGTCTAGAATATGACTCTCCATTACTGCTGATGTGTACCCGCCTGCCTCCACCCACACGCCCAGATGGTGGACCAGCCCTATGGTAGGGCGTGGCACAAAGGGGAGCACCAGTGGGGTGGTGTGGGGTGAGCTGGGAGGGCGAGCACGTGTGCAAGCAGATGGGCCAGGCTGGGCACTGGTTGCTGGGGCCCAGCAGGTTTGATACCAACCAAGGAGGATTATTTTGGTTTTGGAAGCGTTCAGTGCAGCATTACTTACCTGGGAATACTCCTGGATGAGAGCTTCAAGTGCGCGTGCATCTTTATTATTAGACACCCCAACCACACAGTCATCTTCAAATGCCATCATCTTGACTGGGGCTTGGCCTGGCACATGGACCCCAGTGAGTTGGGCATTCACGTTTCAAAGTAGTGGGTAAAGGCTGTAGTTGTATAAGAGTGGTCTGAGGGGGCCCCCTTGTCGCAAGCCCCTTTGAGGGCGGACTACTTTCGTTAGGAAGCCTGGGCCATGCACTGCCATTGTTGCAGATTCCGTGAGCAGCATCACCCAGTTGATGAAGCGGGGGGTAGGCGGAATTGATGGAGGCAGGCCCTTAGGTATTCCCAGTTTACTCTATCATAGGCCTTTTGTTGGTCCAAGAATACCAGTGCTCCTGAGGCTGTGGACTGACATGCATTAGCCACGGAGTGCACTTTATCCCAAATCGATCTTCTGAGTATGAAACCAAATTGTTCTGTGGAGATGGTGGCAGATGCTACAATCCCTAAACAGTTAGCCATGATTTTTATTAAAATTTTTGTATCAGTGTTAGTTAAAGAAATGGGGCGCCAGTTGGCTAAGTCTAGCTTGTCCCCTTTTTTGAAGAGTGTGACGGTGAAGGCCTCTTGTCCTCCTGGTAGGAGGCGCGTTTCCAGAAGGCTCTGGTTAAGTGAGGCAAGCAGTAGTGGGGATATATATTTGAAGTACTTTTTATAGAATTCATATGGGATGCCATCTGGGCCTTAGCATCTCCAGTTTGGTGCACTGCAAATGGCTGTCCATAGTTCATTTGGAGTAATCAAATTCATTATTTCTGGGTATTGGGAAATGGTGCAGATGTGGGTTTGGTCAAGAAATTCCGCCACTTTAGCCAGCTGAATTGGATCAGATTGGTATAACTTGGAATAATACTTTTGTATTTCAATTGCCACTTTAGCTGGTGTATCCGCAATGGAATCATCTGATCTTTGCACCTGTGTGCAGGTCACACTCTGGCATGGTGCAAAAAAAATTTAAAAAAAATGCGGTGCACTTGTCACCCTCTGTAATGTGTTTGGCCCTGTACTGAACACAAACCTGATGTTTGTGTTGCCTTTTGAGTGCGTTGAGGTGGGCGGCTGCCTCCGCCCACTTCCAGCCCCATGCAGGGCTGTATCCTGTGGCTGGGATGTTGGACTCCAGGTGTGCCAACTCTGCCAGAGCACGTGAGATGATGGCTGATGTGGCTCGTGAGCATTGGGAGGAGAGGTGGCAAGAGTGGCGGATGGTATCCTCTTTGAAGGCTGCCCATGTGGAGATGGGGTCTATGCAAAACGGTGTAACAAACTCTTTTGCCAAAGTTGCTGCTTCCACCCAAGTGGAAAATCCTGGCGATGCAAGTTTGGGAGGGCAGAGTTTGCACCAATGTGGGGCCTTAGCCACTGTGACAGGTAGGTGGTAGGTTATTGAGACCAGCCGGTGGTCAGAGAATTCAATTTTTTGTTGTTTGGAAGTGGTAAATGTGAGGTTGGAATTTTGCTGGTGTAAGGATAAGGTCTATGCGGATCATGGACCTTAATTGGCCATTGTGTATGTGGGGTCATGTCATGTTTTTGAGCAGCGGGGCTCGCCGCAGCAGCGCATCCATTAACCCAAGAGTGGCCTTTAGAACGCAAAGTTCTATGTGACCCTGGGGGGCGTGGGAGGAGGAATGCCAACGATCCATTGGTGTGTTTAGCCAACAGTTCATATCGCCAACTATGAAAGGGTCTGGGGGTAACAGGAGGGATTTGACTGATGAGAAAAATTCCTGATGTTCTCATGCACAGGTTGGGCATAGATGTTGACAATAGCATGTGCCACGTCAGCCCACGAGAAAGTGACAATGAGGGCTCAGCCATTGAGGAAGGATTCCAATGAGAGAAATTTGAAAAAATTGTTTTTCTAAACTAGCACCCCACAGTGCTCTGACCAAAAGGATAGGGTTGGGAGGAGCATGGTTTTCTAAGCATCCTTGGAACCTCACAGACAGTGGGACTCCTGGATGGCCAGGATATCCATGGGTAAATTTTTTGTAAAAAACTCAGTTTCCTAGCCTGGGATGGCGAGGCCTTGAATCTGGTGATATTCAACATCCCTAAAGTGAAGGTTTCCCCCATCGCACCTTAGGTGCAAGGGGGTGGGCACCTGGGCCCACTAGCCTCCTCTAGATCCCCATGGGCCTTCACAGCAGCGCAGGTGTTTGCAGCAATGCTATTTGTAGTTTTGTTGATTTTAGCAGAAAGGTTCGCGTTGGCTTTTGCCTTTGCTTTTTGTTTCCCCGACATCAAAAAAATTTTTTGCAGTGCGGATGAGTTTGGTGCACCAACAATCAAGTCAAAAAAAATTTTTAGGTAGGTTGGACCCCAAGTCAGTTTTGACCGGAGCTTGGTTGCAAAGATTGGGTGAAATTGAGTCACTCATCAGATCCTCAGATTGGGTGGCCCAATTTGCATGGGCTTCCCAATCTGATTGGTTGATGGATTCCCAAGTTGCTTCCACCACAAAGGTTTTAATGTCCTCCTGGCGTTGGGAGTATGGGATAGCGGTGGTGGCTTTGGCCACTTCCTTGGCCACGGCCCTGTGGGCCTGCTTGGCCTTCTTCTGCTATTGCGGGGAAATAGGTTTTTTAGTAGGTAGCAGCCTTGTGCTCCCCATGGGAAAGCCTCTTTGGTGCTTGCAGTTGGTTCATAGTGCGCCTCTCTGCTGGCCATGGCCGCTGAGGGGTGCTCTTGGAATGTGATGCCCTCCTTGGTGGGGCATGCATGTGCCTTATGGCCAAACGCATCACAGTGGGTGCATATGGGGGGTGCGCTGTCCATGGTTACATGGAAAGGGTGGGTGGTATGCCCTTCAATATTGATATATGTGGAGTGCGGGATCTGGGTTAGGTCCTTCATGATCTCCTTAGTTGGGGTTAGAACTGTGATGGCTTTGCAGGTGCATAGGTGTGGCATCAGCATAAAGCGTTTCATCTTGAAAGATTGTATTTCTCCATAAATGGTGAGACAATCTTTCAGGTGCTGCTCCAAAATGGCACGTTTTACTGTAGTAGGCAAAAAGTCAAACGTGAGGTATTTTGTTGGATTTTGTCCATCTGGTGCATTTGGTTTCGATGACCCATTGCCCTTTGGGGAGGTCAATCACTATGTGCACCACAGCAGCTTCATCTGCTGCCTCCTTGTTTTCAATACTGAGGTCCAGCCAACTGTGTGACATGGAGTGAGGTGCAACATACACTGCAGTCAGGAAAAAAGTGTGCACATCCCCACAAAATTTTTCCCATAGAGCTGTTTGTTGGATGTCCAGAAACACATGGACTCCATATTCCACTGGCAAGAGTGGTTGGGAGTGCGGCGTGTTGATGTACTGGTTGCATCGCGCTTGCCAAGTGAGAATTTCTGGGGAAATAGTGACCGCTGGTTTTTTATATTTTTTTTCTATTCTGCCAGTTTCTCTGGGGCGTTTTTGAACGTTTGAGGCCGTGGGCCTACCACCTGCCCTCTTACCTTACTTGCCCAACTGCTCCCTGACATGGGCGCAGACTAATCTCCTCTGTGAGATTATCAAACTAAATCAGACTTGAATTGAATAAGTTGCAAAAGTGATTGCAACGAGAGAGAAAAGTTTAGAAAGATTATTTGTATAATGCTGATTTATCTTTGCCCACCTCAAGTAAGCTTTTGTGCTATCTTGTGAAAAGATAGAAGTTATGAAGTTCTAATTAAAATTTAATAAAGGCTTTAATTTCTAACAAGGCTTAGCAAAGGGTTTAAATCGCTCTATTTGAAAATGTATTTGGTTTATAGAGTTATGCTTAGGTAAGTAATCAAGCATTAAAGCATCATTTCATGAGTAAATTTGCTGGTCAAAAATTAAGAAAAGATATTAATATTTTCACCTTTATAGATATGACGTTAATAGGCACCAATTCTACAAAAATTGAATGCTATACCAAATAACTTAAGTTTATTCAATGCCATTATATAAAGTAAGATATCATGTTGTTCATCACTTATATAGACATAAAACTAAGCTACTCTTAGATTGCAAGGCATTCTATTAGGCCTGTATATAATATAAGTATATATATGGACGCTCTGGTGACTTCATATATAGGATACAGTCAGAGATGGTGTATAACTCTAAATAGAACACATGTATAAGAGTGACAGTTTCAAGATCCATAAAAAGGTTAACTCGGATCTTGATTAATATAAAGTAATCTAAAAAGTTAAGGTCTATTAAAAACCAATGCCTGTGATTATATTACAGCCTATAATCCAATACTTTACAGTAGCTTCATTAAAAGTGTTTAAGAGATACTCCAGAGTAGTAAAACAATGATTATGATCTGTACTTATGCCTTAAGATAGTTATAAATCTTCTTAGCTACAAGTATTAGATGAGATAGTATTGTCATGCACTAGATCCGTGGTCACATTAAGTAGTAGGTGAGTTAGAAGGCTGTGTGGTTAACCCAATCAAGTATGTGGTTACAGGGACTCCAACTATCAGGATTTGGATGATTTTGGAGAGTTACAAGTATTGGGTAAGTTGTCTATAAAGTCAATCCAATAACAAATACAAAAATAGGTAACCCAACAAGATAAGTTGTAAATTTAGATATAACAGGTAGTGAAACTGCTTGAGAAGTTATCTCTTTTTCATGGATAAGATTACTTAATAACTAGGTCAGCAGAGAGTTCTGGTTAGGAGGTCGAAGTTGAGCCTGAACAGGAGGCAAGATAATATATATGATACACTGGACTAAAAGAATTATACCTTAGATACTAAGTCTCAAATGATCATGCTGTATATTTAACATAAGAATTTTCAAATTATACTGTATAATAAGCTTTTATGTTGGCTTTAGATTTCTCTCAGCTAACCCAGTTTCATTTTACATAACTTTGTCTAGCTGCAAAAAAGAAGGAGAATATCAATTAATTTGGGTTTATAGTAAGCTCATATGACATAAAAAGGAAATATTGGATTTAAATATAATTTGTGATATGGAACAGGCGTTGAGTGTTGCTCTGCTATTTTGGTATCATAAAAACGTCAAAGTCTGCCTCAAATGAACCACTACTTCACAGCTAAACACAAGCATCATTTAGATAATAAAATATTTTATATATGAAAATTATAGGTAAATAATTTGAGAATTTTGCAAGCGTGGTTAGCCGAGCGGGTAAAACTTCTTCCAACTCTAGTGCAGGTTTTGAGTTCGAAACCTGTACTGGCTATAAAACATTCTCGTGTGGTATATTTGTCCCAAGGTTGACCCACCTCGAATAATTTTTTTAAAAAGAGAATTTTGCATTATTTGACTCATATGGCCTTGAGGTCCATGTTCTTGATTTAAGAAATATGATATTTTTGACCTTGGATAATCAGTTCAGGTGGACTGAGAGATAGTTCAGAATTCAATTTTGACACTATCCCTTATTTAAAGTTCTCCTCACTGTAATTTCTTGATCTTTCTTTTTTGAAATATTGAAAAGAAAATTGTAT
Organism: Massospora cicadina; assembly: GCA_022478985.1. Taxonomy (NCBI): domain Eukaryota; kingdom Fungi; phylum Entomophthoromycota; class Entomophthoromycetes; order Entomophthorales; family Entomophthoraceae; genus Massospora; species Massospora cicadina. Next base: position 204,393 of record JAKSZP010002689.1, read on the forward strand.
CCCAGATGCTTTCCTCCAGTAAGTACCTTTTCATTTGACCAAAAAGTGCCCTTTCCTTTAACCATCATATCTCTTATTACCTCTACCTCTTCATATTCATCTGTATAGCCTGATATCATTGGGAGAGGACTTTAGTTTTGTTTATTTGGTAAGACAGTCTGTCTCTGTGAAGACAATTGGTATACATGAAATGTATCATGATCTGAGGATCCTTGGTGAAACTGGATTTTATGTGTTGTCTCTGAGTTTCCTTTAAAATCTTGAGTGGCCCTACTCATCTTGGTCCAGACTTCTTATAAGGTCAAGTTACACTGGGGTTCTTATTGTCAGTTAGACATGTGACCCTTCTCTAACATTGGTACATCTCATTGATACTCATCTACATTGTACTTATATTGTCTTATTGCCAATGTCAAGTTCCACTTTAGTTCTTGGTGTAAATCTCTCATTCTGTAGACTAGATCCTGTGCCACTGGGACTGAGCTATCTTTTCTGGAATTAACATCATCTGGGAGTTGTTATCCACTATTTTTCTTTGAAGGAGCCATCTTAGTTGAGGTGTGATAGGAGCTGTTGTAGAGTAACTGAGCTTTTGGGAGGTAATTGACTTAATTATCCTGTTGGGATTGACATAAGCTCTCAGAAATTGCTCCAGGATCTGGTTTAGTTTTTCTGTTTTCCCATCTGACTAGGGATAAAATTAAACCAACAGATTTACTTTGAAATCCATAAGTTCTGCCAACCTTCTCCAAAAAAGGATGTAAACTGAGATCCACGATCTGAGTTAATATCTCTAGGACAACCTTAGCAGGGGTAGCCATGTTATAAAACAAGGGCTCACTCTTCTGGTGAGGGCAATCCTGGACAAGAGATATTTTCGCAGCATTAGTCAAACAGTCTTTTTTTAATCACACTGTGGTACATTTTTCGCTCAGGGAGAAGTCTACATATAAAACACATGGATATACTCTGTCATGGACTTTCTGGGATGGGAATTGATTGGAGTTTTACATAGTACTTCTTTGTGGACTTTACTTCATGAGCATGGTTGACATGCTTTCATGTAATTCTTGATGCTGTTGGTCATTCCTGTCAATTAGCATATTGAAGGAATCCTCTTCAAGTTTTATCTAACTCCTTTATGTCCAAATTCTAGAAGGTCTTAATAGTGGTGGATTAATTCTTGTAAATGTCATGGTTTGGTACCTATATGGCATCATGCAAGTATAATGCTTGATCCTTCGTTATAAAAACATGTGTAAGGCTTGAGATAAAATCTCATTTTATTATTTCTTGGTCTTGGTTATACTTATTCTGTGAAGTCTTTACTTGGTGTTCTAGATGGTATCCCAGATTTTGTGTTTCAAGAATGGCAAATAGAAATTGATTTGTTTTTAATAACTGGGCATGTGTTGAGTGCTTAATACCCTGCAGATCCTTCACCATAATCCTCACGTTGATTTATTGCATCTGGAGCAATTTAAATCTCCCATGATGGTTATCAATGTAAAAGTCACAATTGGATAACAACTTATCTAATGTGCATGTCTTTGTCTGATTTTCTGGCCCTTGTCAATTTAAGCAGTCTCTTGTGGTCTGACTTAATAGATACTAAATTGGGTTTTAAACTAGTTATTTGCGTCATTGTTTCAAAGCTTTAACTATTGCTAAAAGTTCCTTGTCATAATTCTTAAAATTCCACCAAGAATTTAACATATTTATATGTGAAGAGGACCACAGGGTGGACTATCATATCTTCCCCCTCTTGAGGCATGTATGCCTCATATGCAAAATATGAAACATCTGATTCTATAAGGAAATATGTCATGTTTACATGAGCTTATTAAGGGCACCAACAGAAAGGACAAGGCTTGGAGGCAGGAGGTCCAAAGGGTCAAATTGCAGGGCCTTCTTGACCTAAAGCACACCATGGACCAACTCTGGGTACAGGCTACATATGCTAGGTTGGTACAAGTGAGGTGCATAATGCCCAGTCCCTTGTTTTGGTTCTCACGCTAAAACAAACAAGTTTTTTACTAAATAATGATTTCTTAATACAGTTAATTGAGGAATGGGGGTTTAAAACCTGTTCTATTTATGAAATTACTAACTCAGGTCAGGTTCAACTTCAATCAATTACTCAAGTAAGGTCAGTTTTGAAGTATGTTACACTGTCAGATGGAAGTGTGCGCCTATTGGTGCAACAAGGCTTAGTACCACTTTCCCTGATCAATGATCTCCCCAAGTTGGCTTAAATATGTTTGCTCAAGACCAACTTTTCTCATTGGTCATCTTCCTTCAATAAACCCCTCAGTCATTTTACGTTAATTCATATGTTGACTTGGGCAAACCTGTGCAGACCTCTTTGAGGAGGGTCACATCATTTAGCTAATTTATTTGTTTCAAAACTATTACAGCCTCTGGTACACCGCTGGGCCTCCCAGGTTCCCTCCAAACTGGGTCACCCATGAACTCTAGCCCTGTACAAAACTTGGTTATGAACTTCCCTTTGGGGCACAGCCAAGCTTTGCTGATTGCTCAATCTATTATTACTTGTACCATGCTAAACACCCTCGCCCTATGTCTCCTTAGCTCCAGCTCCCTCTTCTGGGCTACCTTTATTCTAACCTTGATGACTAGTTCCCTTATGTTGGTCCTGTGCTCCGTGCACCACAATGCTGGAGATTGGAGAGTTATAGAGACCCTCTTGACATTAGATGACCAACCACTTAACTTTACATGCACAAACTTTTTCTGTGTGTAACTTTTATGAAGTGTAAATGGTGTGCGCCAGCTGTTGGCAATGGCCGTGGTGGGGCTCACCACTGTTTTCACATTTTGCCAATGGTTGGAGAATCTTGGCACTATTCTTTCTACCTCTGACTGGAAAGTACTCACCCTTTTGCCTGTACTTGGTGGATATGGATGCTTTGCAATCTGAGAGTCATGATTCCCCAACTTTACACCAAAATTAATAAAATCAGCACCAATAAATTTTTTTTCTTTGGCACTGAATTTAGAATGGTGCAGGCAGGATCATCGATGAAGGGCCTGGTGGTTTTGGCCTTGGATAACATCATACAACCTATCTCCAAAATGGGTATAGGGTTGTTCGCAGCCCAAAACGCATTTTATAACGATGTTCTCATATTTACTACTGAGTCATATATCTTCACTTATGGCTCAGATATGGAACCCATTTCAGTGTATCAAATCTCCCCAAAGAACCCACGCTTGACCACAACCATGATTTACAGAACTCAGGAGGTGGAGAAGTTGCTACAATTACAATATAAAACGTTTATGCAGTTGCTGAAGATATGGTGGGATATGTGGCCTCAGTAATAAGAGTGGCCAAATATCCCTCTCCATTCTTTGATGCTGAAACGTACCCTGGGGAATGCTAGACCCTGAAGAAAGAGTTTGGTGGTGAAGTGTTGGTGTTCTCTGCTATAAATAGAGATCATTTGGGTTATTTTTAACTGCTACCCTTTCATCCCCTTTAGGGAAAATCAGCACTACTATTTTGGCAGATACTGGATCCTCTGATAATTTTATTTGACCAAGACCTAGCCAACTACCTTAAGTGAGTTACTTTCCAGGTGGTATGGTTAGAAGAGGGCTTCCCAAGGTATTCCCACGCTGAAAAATATGGGGTTATTGGATTATCAAGTTGGCAAATATCATCTGTCTGACCACTTACAAGCTATCAAAAACCTCTTGTACCCCATCATTTTAGGTTATATGGTGTCAAAAGTTTGACGTCAGAACCAACTTGAAAGAAAATACCCTGTCCTTAACTTTAAAGAATGGTCACGTGTTAGTTGTCCCTTTGGCTGAAGCCAACTTTCAGGGCGTTTTTCCCCAATGGCCCAATATTCACACTCTCAGTCTTTCTCCATTTCTGAAGCCCTCTTTAGAGGTTCCCCTACCTTCCTGTTTGGAAGGGTTGGAATCTTCGTTTGATGCAGCTTCAGCCAATGTATTACCAGATCATTCAGAGTTTGATTGAGAGTTTAAGCTCACCGTTGATCTGGTGCATATATCTTCCCTAATTTATCAGTCGATGGTATGGGAGGAAGCGGCTTTAGATTTGTGGGTTAAGGAGCAGTTAGCTAAAGGTGCAATTTTTCAGCGAACTTCCCCTGTATGTTCCCCACTTCTCTTTGTGGAGAAGGCTGATGTTACCTTATGCCATGTGTAGATTATGGGAATCTCAACAACATCACAGTACCAGACTTGCATCCCATCCCACTGGACTCACAGATTTCTCGCTATGTGAAGAAGGCTAGAGTCTTATCCAAGCTGGATTGTTCAAACTCATTCAATCAGATACAGATCAAGAAGGGCCAGGAGTGTCTGACCTCATTCCATACCAGAAAAGGGATTTTCCAATTTCGGGTTATGCCTTTTGGGCTTAAAAATGCCCCTGCTATCTTTCAACGCCATATTGATGCGACTTTGGGGGACCTGCTGAGGGTATGTGCGGTAGCTTACATGGATGATATTTTGGTATTTTCTCCTGATAATGAGTCCCATGCAGTACACCTTTGGCAGGTAGTGGAGCATTTGAAGGCATCTGACCTCACATTTGTAATAATAAAGTGCGAATTCTTTAAGTCCCAGGTCACCTTCCTGAGCAACGTTGTGTTTGAACAAGGGCACATGATAACTTTAGACAAGGAGAAGGCGATTTGTGAGTGGTTCACTACAACATTGGTTAAGGAATTGAGGAGCTTTTTGGGGACATGTACGTCCTTAAGAAATTCACACCAAATCTTTCTGAAGTGCGGCGCCCCTGTATAGGCAAGTGGGCAAAAGTGCTCCAGTGGTCCCCAACTTTGCAAGATGCCTTCCAAGCTGTAAAGTGTATTTTGCTGTACACTTCCATTCTTCGGCATGTTGACTCAATAAAGAGTTCATTGTTGCTTCTGATGCCTCCAACTTTGCCATAGCGGCGTCCCTATTACAAGTAGGCGAAGATGGAATAGAGCATCCAGTGGGATATTTTTCCAGGAAGATGTCTCTACCAGAGTTAAATTACGCCATAAATGATAAGGAGTTATTAGTAGTGGTTGAGGCGCTGATCTATTGGCGTCATCAATTGCATGGCTCACCCCAACCTTTCTGCATATGTACATATTACTGTGCCTTACTGTACTACCACGCACCTTATGTCTTAACCCCACAGCAAACCCGCTGGTATGAGAACTTAGCCCAATTTGCGTTTTCTTATGAGTTCACTAAGGGCAAGGAGAATGGTTTGGAAGATGCTTTGGGATGCAACCCTGCACTAGCTCCAGATCCTAAGGAGGTAGAGGTGCATAATACCCAATTGATGATTCCTCTGGGTAAGATTATGTCTCAGCTTCCCTCTCCTTTGGCCAAAAGGCCGATCTCGCCCCTCTGGAAAATTTGTAGGAATATGGTATGTTCAGAAAGGAATCTTTCCCAGATTTTGTCAGCTGAATATAATATGGTTTTTGCCAAGAGCACATTGAATCAGGAGGATATCATCAAAATTTACCATGTAAAGGATGAGATGGTGTGGTTTCAGGGGTGCCTATGGGTTCCTGCTGGACCACTTCGCCTGGAAATCATCCAGGACCATCATGACGGAATCACTGTTGGCCATCCTGGAAAGCAGATTTTCTAGAGCTAATCTGTCACAATTACATTTGGAAGGTATTAGCTGCACAGGTTAGCAGGTATTGTAAAGAATGCCTAATATGCAACAAAATGAAACCAAATTGCCAGCCTTTAGCAGTGCTGTTGGTACCAGTTCAAAAGGCTGAATGGCCTTAAACTTCTCTATTGGTTGATTTTATTGTGGAATTGCCTGCGTCTGATGGCTTTGATGTCATCATGGTGGTGGTGGACCTTTTTATTAAGTTTGCCCACTTTATTCCCTGAAGAACCACAGTCACCGCGGCTGAAATGGCGAGGCTTTTTGTCACTCATGTGTTCACTCTTCATGGGGTCCCTCAAGAAATAATTAGCAATCGTGGACCCCAGTTTACCTCCGTCTTTTGGGAAGAGTTGTGTAAGACTCTTCATATTCACCTCTGCTATTCAATTGCCTATCACCCCCAATCAGATGGGCGGACTGAACGAGTGAACCAGTGCCTCAAACAGTTCTTGCAGTGTTACGCCGCCGCAGATCATTCATATTGGGTTTATATCTCCTCATGGCCCAATTCAGTTATAACAACGCCCAACTTACATTAATCAGTTGTTCCCCCTTTTTCGCTAATTATGGCTTCAATCCCACCTTTAACATAGGTCCTAGTTGTGGATCTAAGGTGTAAGCAGTGGTGAACTTTTCAAAAATGATCAAGAAAGTACACCAGGGGTGATCACGAATTTAGACGCAGCCATGCAGGCTCTAAGGAGAACGCTGATGGTAAGAGACAGTTGGACCAGCGTACAAGGAAGAAGATCTCATGATATTGGATGCTAAAAATCCCAATAAAGCAACCATGTAAAAAATTGGGACCTAAGAGGATTGGGCCCTATTGCATTGTCAGAAAGTTGGGCCACGCCTCATACCATTTGGATCTCCCCTTCTCATTTTAAATCTTACAGTATTTCAGAAAGCAAGCTCACGTTGTTTGAGGGTCCCCCACCAGAGACTCCCAAGACTTATTTTATGGATGTGGCGCCAAAATGGGAAGTGGAGGATACTGTAGCCTCTCGTTAGAAAGAAGTCTAAAGTATCTTGTATCCTGGAAGGGATTTGATGCTGCGGAGAACAGTTGGGTCCCAGCGCATGACTGCACCCATGCCCAAGATCTAATCAAAGCATACCACCAGCGTTTCCCTGAGGCTGCAGGATCTAAGTACAAGCAAGCCGTTGATACCATGAAGTTGGTCCCTTCCCACAAAAACATTTCATTGTTGAATGCCCCTGGAGGGGGGGTGGAGCCCAAAAAAATGGAGAGGGTAATGTCATGTTTATATGATCTTATTGAGGGCACCAATAGCAAGGACAAAGCTGGGAGGCAGGAGGTCCAAAGGGTCAAATTGCAGGACCTTCATGACCTAAAGCACACCTTGGACTAACGCTGGGTACAGGCTAGGTATTCCCAGGTTGGTATTTTGAGGTGCATAACGCCCAGCCCCTTGTTTCAGCTCTCGCGCTAAAATGGACGAGTTTTTTATTAAACAAGGATGGATCAATACAGTTAATTGGGGTATGGGGGAAGAAACCCGTTCAATTTATTAAATTAAAACTTGGGTCAGGTTTAACTTTAATTGATCACTCAATTAAGGTCGGTTTCAAAGTATGTTACCCTGTCAGATGGAAGTGTGCGCCTATTGGTGCAACAAGGCTTAGTACCACTTTCCCTGATCAATGATTTCCCCAAACTGGCTTAAATATGTTTGCTCAAGACCAACTTTTCTCATTGGTTTTCTTCCTTCAATAAACTCCTCAGTCATTTTACGTTTACATATGTTGATTTGGGCAAAACTGTGCGCAGACCTCTTTAAGGAGGTCTCACATCATGTTAGCCAATTTAGTTTTTGGAATTATTACAGCCTCTGGTACACCGCAGGGCCTCCCAGGTTCCCTCCAAACTGGGTCACCCGTGCACTCTAGCTCCGTACAAAACTCAGTTATGAACTGCCCTTTGGGGCACAGCCAAGTTTTGCTGATTGCTCAATATATTATTACTTGTATCATGTTAAACACCTTATCGTATGTCTCCTTAGCTCCAGCACCATCTTCTGGGCTACCTTTATTCTAACCTTGATGATTAGTTCCCTTGCATTGGTCCAGTGCTCCATTCACCACCACTCTAGGGATTGAAGAGTTATAGAGACTCTACTGACAACTTTCTTGGTGTTTTCAGGTTTGATTAGAACTGGTGCACTTGTAAAGGCCTTCTTGAGAGCATCAAATGCTACCAGGCTTTGGCAGTACAGACAAAAGATACATAACTCTATGTCAAATTTTTAGAGGTAAGGGAATCATGGAGAAGTTCAGAATGAACTTCCTGCAGATTTTTGCTAATACCAAAAATGCTTAAAGCTTGGTATGGGAGGTGGGCTGAGGCCAAGCCATATCAGAAAATTACTAAGTCTAATATTATGATAATAATGTTTTGGACGAAAATAATTATAATAATGGCCAGAAGACCCTGGACAATTCTTGGTAAAACCCCTCAAATCAGGGTAATACTTTTGTAAATACTTCTTGGCCAAATAGCACAAGTTTGGGTAGTCATATTGCACTGACCATGTAGCAGAATCAGGTGAGTTTTTCTGAGGTTCCTCATCCCACTTCTAATTTACTTCAAACACCTAAGCGGAGACCACCCCCTTTTTAGGCTTGAGGGGATCACAAAAAGTGCAACTATTTTCTCCCATGGTAATTGGCTCAAATATTCAATCTTTGCCTCATGGAATTGTCCACCTACCCTCAACCCTCCATTGACCATTCCATTAAAATTTGAGGCATGTTTCAAGAGCTCCAACATGTTAAGCACCCATATTTCTTAAGGCTCAAAGTTAATAAAGAAATTTACATTAATCTTACTTTAAGCCTCAGTTACTCTACTTAATAAGCAACGAGATCATAAGAAGGTTCACTTTTTACACTATCATTTCCCTTATTAAAAGTATTATAAAAACCTAACTTTTTAGTATTATTAAAGGTTTCATATTTAAAATTAATCCATAGAAATCCACTGTAATATTAATTTCAGCAGTCAAGGGTATATCTCCTGAAAAACATTGTTGTAATTTTAGGTATAAAAACGCACCAGCGAGCATACCAACAGCCTAAATTCCAACTAATGGTGCTCATTACAGGAAGCCCTTGTTGGATTTAGTATAGGATTGGCTCACTTGGTGCGTTAAAGCCTAAACTCCAAAAAAGAAGGTATTAGAACAACTTAAATTAATAAATAAATAAACACTAAAAACTAAAAACTAAAAATTTGAAGGTTTTTTATAGTTTAATTAAGTGTTGTGAGGGTAAGGAAAAATGAACCCTCTCAATATCAGAATCTTCAGTATTTAAACTGTATTGAGGGTCGAGGGAAATTCAATGAAACATTTGGAATAGCTTAGACTGGTCCAAATTAGGAAATATGGGATCTTAGCCTATTGAAGATCAGAAAACTCACTTCTTTTTGGCTGAACAATGGATAAAGAATTATTCTTAGCTAAAACGTACCCATGGGGTAACAATTTGATAATTTCAGCCAATCCCACTCAATAAAAATATTGCACCTTGGGGGACCCCTGCCAAGCCTATAAAAGGGGGTGGTCCCCATGTAGGTGCATGAATGGACCTGATCATGGCTGGGGAAGTACCATATGATGGATGCCCCAGGGTCTACCACATGGTCAGAGTAATCCAAATTCTCAATCTTGTATTATTTGCACATGAAGTATTCAAAATTGTGTTACCCCAATTTGCAGGGTTCCACTGAGAATTAGCCAGGTTCTTTTGGCTGATAAAATCGTTATTAGTATATAAATCACGTTTATCATTATTGAGGACCTATAAGTGTCCAACATTTCCCTTTTTCAGCTGAATTTTCCCCAAAACATTCTTAACTTGAAGCCTGGAGGGCAAATTTCTGACAGCCCTGTATACCAAAATATTTTCTTAAAAAATGTAGGTTGGTGGAAAAAGTGACCCTCATGACCTCATCGCTGCCTCTCAACCCTGGCTAGCTGCTTTAGGGCAACAATTAGCCAGTGTTTTGTCACGCCTTAAAATTCTTGAGCAGCACTCTATTAAGGCAATCATGGGGCCTTCCATGTTCTCCATAAACCCCTTTAAAGACAAGTTTATCCCAGAACAGGGTAGCATTTCCTCTTTTCTGTTCGTTTATAAATCAGTGATGGAAGTACAACTGATCATCAGAAGGTTAAGTATATCCTTTTCTGAATGAACCATATGGCTAAAGAAAGAATTGTTCCCAATATGGTCAACCTAAGCACCTGGGCGGAGGTTAAACAAGCGCTTATTGATGAGTTTGGCTCCATGCAGAGTTTAAAAAGGAAGAAACAGGCATTTATGTGCCTCAGCATGAAAAGGAGAGAATTGATTGCACTTTTTTTGATCGATTTTATGGTGAAGCTCAGCCCATGGTGCTCGCAAAAATGCTACCTCTTGATGATGCAATTGCTGTCATTATAAGTGAATTAGCTTCTCACCCTACTATAGCCTGGCATCTTATCTCCGTTAAACTTTACCTCCAGACTATCTGTGATATCAAGGAGGCTCTGATGGAGGTTTCAGATATCTATAACGCTGAAGCTACTTCAGGCGTTGGGTCAAATCCTCAGGTTCTGACCATTGAGGTATTTTCAACTGAAGCCTCACCAAAGGAGGATATGTTGACCTTATGCTGGTTAACACCCCAAGACCAGCACCTGCAGTGCAGCTCAAACCTGATCTTTCTCCGCTCTGCAAACCTGAGGTTCCTAAGCTAGTAAGTCAGAGTGCATTATTGTCAATGGGGCAGCGCTCCCTGCCCCCACCTTGCCGCCAAGGCCACCTTTTGCCATCCAATAAGCCTCTCCAAGTGGTCCCAAAGCCTGCTCCTAAACCTAAACCCTCTCTCAGATGACACCTGCTCCCACCAACAGTGGGATCAAGGACCAGGTCACTAAAGCTATACCTCCTGTTTCTTATGGCTCACAACCGCTGATCAACCCCAACTGGCGTAGTTAATGCATCCACCTCCACGACGCTATCTCCCTTGATCTCTCTTCCAGACAACTCTAATCCAAAACCTGAAGCCATGAGGCAGCCCAAACCAACTATTTTTAAGGTCGAAAATTGAGCTGTGACAATTCCAATGCCTCCTCTAAAAGTTAATAGGGTGAAGGAGCAACCCCAGGACCTATCCTGCCAAAAGGAGAGCCCTGAACCTATCTAACACCCTATGGGCTCCCTGACATGCATTGATAATCCCTCCAATGATGAATCTGAAAGGGGTTTTTGAAGATGTGGGTTACAATGTTTTAGGAGCCCCAGGTGAAGTGGAGGTACCCGACAGGTTGAGCCCTGAGAGAGTGGATATGGCTAGGATACCCCGCAGAACTTATATTCATCAAGTGCTGAGGGGCCTGGAGGTTATTGACACTGCTAGTGACGCCAACCAACTCATTGCATTAAAATATGATCCACCCAGAGTGTGCACACCCTGCAGTCAATCCAGGAGAAATACCCTGAGACTGCCAAAAGACTAGCTTCCACTTTCTGGCTAAAGAAGGTCCTAACTTTTTCCCCAACTTTGGTGGAGCCTTAACAAAAGTGGAATTTGTCATTAACAGAGTTTGTGTCACAGCTATCCTTGACACTGGATTACCTGTATTTGTTATGTCATCAAAACTCATAAAAAAGATTAAGCTTGCCCTGACCTCAACTACACCCAATAGTTTGGTACCGTTAGTCCCTCCAACACATGCGCTATTGGGGCATACTCTTCTTTGCCCATCCAATTTAAGAAACTCATCTTGTTGGCCCTCACGGCGCCTTGGCTGACTATATCTATGATCTACTCATTAGTACACAGTTTACGCTTAAATATGAAGGGATCATTAACTTAAAGCAGGGCTATCTAGATATGCTTAACTATGAGGTCCCTCTGATTCTTACCAACAGTGAGCTTAACAAAAAGAAGTACGCTTGCACAGTGGATTACCTTTCCTCTTCCTTATCCCTACACTACACCACGGCAAGATGAAATACAAAAATGTTGCCTCCATCAGTGGATGCTCTAGATGGTGTCCCTTTCTATGCGTCTTAAGAGGTATTTAAATAAAGCGGGTGAACAAAGGGTAGATGACATAAAGATTACCATACAAATCTCCCACAACTGTCTAATGCACCTAATCAGTATTGACTAAGTTAGTCCTCTTTAGCCTAGAGTATTTCCAGACGTGCTAGACCCAGCTTATCAGCGACCAACCAATCTCCTGTTTGGAAAATTCACCAAGAAGGACATGTTCGTCAAGAGGCATCAGGAGATAAGAAGAGGACTGCTGGTCCCTATTGAAGACATTAAACAAGTTCACTTTATTGGGTCTATAGCTGATATGGGCTTACCCGCAGACCAATTGCTATGCACTATACTTACTGTTCATATTACTGATGAACTAACCCCCAATGAGCTTAACAAGGTCCACACATTACTGGAGTCCTATAGCGATTTCTTCTAATTCTGATACTGACAATGGGCACATGAAGGGTTAGATGCATACCATTGACAATGTGGATGCTCGTCCCATCCAATATAAACCCTACCATAAATCAAAAGTTGAAAAGTACAGATGCAGACGGAGCTAAAACAGTTGTTAGACGCTGGGTTGCTGGTTACGTCCCATAGCTCTTGGTCATCCCAGCTTCTACTGATAAAGAAGAAAAACGGAGATCAATGGGTACTTATGGATTACTGTAAACTGAGCAACCTCACCAAGAAGGATTTTTATCCTATCCCCTGCATTGATGACGCCCTAGCCCAACTCTCCAGCTCTAACTTCTTTTCCGCCATGGACCTGGCTAGCATTTATTGGAAAATTTACCTCTCCCCCAAAGAGCAAAAGAAATGCGCTCTTATTTGCAGTGAGGGTCTCTTCCAATTTACCTGACTACCTCAAGGGTTATGCAACACCCCCGCAACTTTCCAGCGAGCCATGGACCACATCTTGCAGGATCTGAAGTTAAATTGCATCACCATCTATCTCGATGACATCAAAGTGTTCTCAAAGACCTTCAACGAACATCCTGCTCACCTGAAGGCAGCGTTTCAGCGCTTAAGCGAGGCCAACATCAAGTTAAAGCCCTCCAAGTGCACATTTTTACAGAGGAAATTAGATTTCCTTGGACACGCCATTTCACAGGATGAGATATAACCCCTCCAAGACAAGGTTGAGGCTATAGTTAAATTACCTGCCCCCAAAAACCCTGCATGATATCTTGGCATCCTTGGGTAAGATGGGATATTACTACCAATTTATCCCTAAGTTCGCCCAGCTAAGTGAGCCTTTTGTCTGGCTATTGGCTAAAAATGTCCTTTTTCATTGAGGAGCTGAACAACAGGCCACCTTTGAGATGCTAAAGCAGTTATTGTAAAAGCGTCCTATCCTGCGCCACCCTGACTATAGTAATTTTCTCTTGTTTACCAATGCCTCTGACTACGCTGTTTGGGCCAGTCTGGCTCAATTGGATGCTAATAGCGTGGATCAACCCATCTCCTATTTCAGCAAGACGTTATCCAAGGCTGAATGTAATTACAGCGTCACTGAGAAGGAGTGCCTCACGGTCCTGCTGTCTGTAAAATATACTGCTTTTCTTAAATGGAACTTCCTTCACTGTGGTTACTGACCACGCCTCCCTGAAGTGGTCATAAAATCTGAAGGATCCCACTGGGCAGTTGGCTCGCTGGGCTTTAAATGCTCCAACACTAAGATATGAAGATTGAGCACTGAGCTGGAACCCACCATATGAACGTTATGGTTTGACTCATCTGTCTTTCCTTAACCTGAATAATAGTGAAGCTGAGAAGCTGCACGACTTCCTAATGACCCCCGACGCTTGGGAAGATGAGGATAAACCCATCAGTACTAAATTAGCTCGACACTTCTGCAACACCAAGGTGGAAAGTGGGAAGTTGTATAGGGAAATAGGGGTTAATTAGTTGCCCTATCTCCAACCTTCTGAGCGAGTCCCCGTGATCATGAAGGTCCATTCTATTCTGGGGCACAGTGGAGTGCGCAAAACTTATGAGTGGGTGAAAGATAGGTACTACTTGGAGGGAATTATGAAGTCAATCATAGAAGTGCTGGACGCCTGCCTAATCTGTAAGAAGCAATCCAGCTACAAATCCAAGTATCGTTAACAACCCACTACGCCACAACAACCGTTTCTTACAATAAGTTTAGATGTGGTGGGTCCACTACCTCAGACTACCACTGGAAATCACTATATCCTGGTAGGCATTGATCACGTCACCAAATAAGTTGAAGTAGTTGCTCTTCCTGCCCAGACTGCCAAAGCCACTACCACCTTCCTTTAATAACATATTTGCATCTGGCATGGTTGTCCCCAGGTCCTACTTTGTGACAATGAGAAGAATTTTACCCCACGGATGGTAAAGCTTTTAGCTACTTCCATGGGGACTCAGCAGCTTTTCTTGGCCCTCTACAACCCTTCCACAAATGGTACTGTGGAAAGAGCAAATGGAACCCTGGTTTCCATATTATGAAAGATGGCAGCTCAGATCCCCTACACTGGGTTCAATTCTTACCTAGTGCCCTCATGGCCTAACATATCAACTACCATCAAATTCTTAAAATGTCTCCTTTCTGAATATTATATGGTTGGGAACCAGGAGTACCAGCCCTGCTAGCAAAAGACTCTTCTCTGGTAGGACAGATGATCCTGATCAAGCCTGAAAAGATTAACATGGCACATCATCCAGCTGCAGTCTGATGCCATGACTAACCTAGCTAAAACAGTTACCCAAGAAGGTGTGGCTTCAAATGAGCATAGGAAGCCGCTCTCTTCCTTTTAGGTGTCAGACTTAATGATATATTACCACAATTGTATCACTCCCAGAAGTGAGAAGATCAGGTCTATTTAGGAAGGCCCTTTTGTAGTCACTTATAAGTGAGGGGATGAGTACTCCATTAAGTCACTTGCTACTGGAGTTACTTCCAACCAAGTCCATGGCCAGTTCTACGCCTTTTTCACCCCCTAACACTCTTGGAGGGGGTAATGTCGGACAATTACAAGTCTAATATTGTGAGAAGAGTGTTTTGGATGAAAATAATGATAATTTCAGCCAAAAGACCTTGGCAAATCCTTGTTGGAACCCCTCGAATCAGGGTGATACTTTTGTAAATACTTCTTGGCCAAATAGCACAGGTTTGGGTAGTCAGATTGCACTGACCATGTGGCGGAATCAAGGGAGTTCATCTGAGATTCCTCCCCAGCCCACTTCTAATTTACTTCAAACACCTAAGCGGAGACCATCCCCCTTTATAGGATTGAAGAGGGTCTAACAAAATGCAACTATTTTCTTTGACGGTGATTAGTCCAAATATTAAATCTTTGCCTCATGGAATTGTTCTACCTACCTTCAACTCTCCATTGACCATCTCATTAAAGTGAGGCAAGTTTCAAGAGCTTCAACATGTTAAATGCCCATATTTCTTAATCAGTCTCGAAGCTAATAATGAAATTTACACCCATCTTGCTTTAAGCCTCAGTTACTCTACTTAATAAGCAACAAGATCATAAGAAGGTTCACTTTTTACTTTATCGCTTTCTATAATAAAAAATCATAAAAACCTGACTCTTTAGTACTATTATAGGTTTTGTATTTCAAAAATAAACCATAAAAATTCCCTGTAATATTTATTCCAAAAGTATAGAGCAATATTCTCCTGCAAAATATTGTTGTAATTTAAGTATAAAAACGCACCAGCGAGCATACCAACATCCTGAATTTTAACAATTTAAAACAGACCTCACTTTACTAGGAGATATCACAAACCCGCCATACTTGATAGCATATCCCAGTAATTCAACCTTTTGACAGAAAAAAAATCACATTTTTTGTTTATTAAATTAGATTCTAGAAACAGCGGTGGTCAAAAACAGCCTTTACATGTTAGATGTGTAAATCTATGTCCTTTGAGTAAATCTAATATCATCCAGATATACAACAACTGACTAGTATAACGTAGTAAAGAGGTCATCTGTTATTATTGCCTGGAATGCAGCTGGTGCATTGCATACGCCAAAAGTCATCATAAGGTATTCATAGTGTCCATTTAGGTACATCCTGATGTATTCCATACGTGCCCCTCTGAATTCCTCTCTTTGTGATAGGCGTTTCTAATGTTCAGTTTGATAAAATAATGAGCGCCCATTAAGCTTTCCAGTAGCTCTCTTTCAGAAGGCTCCAAATAACAGCTAATGATAGTGATGGAGTTGAATAAAATAGTCAATGCATGGCAATAGTTAACTATATTTTTATTGGTAGAGATTACTGAAAGATGAGCTTAATGCCATGGCTCGCCTCTTGAACTTTTCCTCATTCTCCTTCAAATATTGTTTCAGTATGAGTACTTGTTGGTATGTTGTAGGATAAAACTTTACTTAAGTGGGTTCCTATAGAAAGAATGGTAATTTTCAATTACGCTATATTGTTTACAAAGTGTCTGTATGGACTATTCATTAAATTACCCTGGTATTATATGAGGGTAAGTCAAAAAGTAAAGGCAAATTTTTAAAAAGGAACTTTTTATTGTGAAAACAAGATGACAAGTAACATCATTTCTCTACATAATCTCCCTCAATTTCTATGCACTTGGTCCATCTCTTGACAATCTTTGTAATTCCTTCCTGGAAGAAGAATTGTGGCATTGTACAAAGCCACTCGCGCACTGCCTCCACAACCTTGTCATCTGACAAAATTTGGATTCACGCAGGTGCTCCTTCATTGGACCAAAAAGGTGAAAATCACTTGGAGCTAGGTCAGGACTGTACGGCGGATGCTCCAGCAGCTCAAAACCAAGATCTTGAATGCACTGGATCATTTTCCCCGCAGTATGAGGATGGGCATTATCCTGAAGCAAAAGCACACCTTTTGAAAGTTTTCCTCGCCTCTTTGTTTTGATTTTGGGTTTCAGAACTTTCAGTAGCTCACAGTAGCTGTCACTATTCACTATTTGACCTTTAGTAGTGTAATGAATTAGAAGTGGACCTTTCATATCCCAAAACACTGTCATCATCAACTTTCCTGCAGAAACTTGTCTTTTTAACTTTTTTGCTGTAGGCGAGGATGTATGTTTCCACACCATACTCTGCCGCTTACTCTGTGATTTGAAGTGATGGACCCACATCTCATCAACAGTTACTATGCGACTGAGAAACTATTTTCCTTCCTCTTCTAAACGCCTCAAATGTTATTTCAAAATTTCCAAACGTTTCTGTTTGTTCTGGTCTGTCAGTCAATGTGGTACCCAACAAGCACACACTTTGCATTAATTTAGTGATTCGTGGATGATTGCAACTGCTGAACCATGGCTAATGTTCAATGCATGCGCAATATCATCAATTTTGACATGACAATCATCATGAATCATTCACTCAACTGTCTCGATGTTCTTGTCCATCTTTGAAGTGGATGGCCTACCTGAACGCTCTTTATTGCAGATAGATACACAACCATTTTTAAAGCGATTTATCCACTCATAAATTTTGCGTTCACTAAGACAGCTCTCACCGTACTGCTGCTGCATTCTGCAAATAATCTCCGCAGGTTTAGTCCCTTCAGAGTGCAGAAAATGTACCACTCCCCTCATTTCTTCCTTGGTGCACATGGACAACGGGGCACTCATAATAAAATTCCCTGAAATCACTATGAATGGAGTTGAGCACTGAAACAACACAGCTAAAGAACAAAAAAACTTTGAGGTTATGATATGTCATTGTTCAGTCAGTGCTGCCATCCATTGCAGCAGGGAAAATAAAATTTGCCTTTACTTATTGACTTACCCTTGTATATAAGACCTATGGGAGTTCCCCTTGATTTCCAGTGTCTTTACTAGCCCTGGAACTATGTTTTGAATGTTAGGTGTATTCCATAATTTGCCATTCTGTGTAGCTTAACTAATCCAAGATTACTACCCTTTTAGAAGAAAGGCAATTTTGTTTCCCTACTGATATTGCATGTCATCTGTTCTCACCTTGGTGGTAATAAACCATGGAAAAGGGCATCTTGTTCATTAAAAATAAATTCAGGTCAAAATTACATACCCCATTGTGACTTTGACTGGAATGTTGGTCAAGCTATAGTCCAACATGAGCTCATCAGCTAATTTAGCTGTACCATTTTTATATATTCACTTTCCATAGTTGTTTGTGTAAACTGGAGTCCATGAGATTGACTATGGCACCCATGACTAACAGGCTAATTTAATATTTTATGTTCTTTGTTTATAAGCTGCAGCGGAATCATGATATAAGAGTTAGTAGATAACTTTATTTTCCTTGTTATTACCTAGTACTATGTGCGCTGATGTACTGGATGAGAAAGTACTTAATCCCTTTGACAGGTTGCAACCAGATGTCCCTATAATCTGCAATACAGAAAGCAAATATCTGAAAACATCTCTTTTTTCTTCTGGAGAAAAACGAATCCTCTTCCATCTGTCAGATAATTACATGTCCAATATTGCAATAAGAGTGATTTGGGGTTTGATATGGATAAAATCGACCAAAAGACCATGGTCAATTCTTGGTGGAACCCTTCAAATCAGGGAAACACTTTTATTAATACTTCTTGGGCAAATAGCATGAGTTCGAGCAGTCAGATTGCGCCAACTGTGTGGCAGAATCAGGGGAGCCATTCAGAGGTCCCCCCGCGTCCTACATCCAATTTAGTTAAACTCCAACGCGGAGACTGGCCCCTTTAATAGGCCTGGAGGGGTTCCCACCAGGTGAAAATGTTTTCTCGCCCAATGATTGGGTCAAATATATAAATCGTTGCCTCACAGATATATCCTACCTACAACTGACTTTCCATCAGCCATTCCATCTAAGCAATGCAAGTCTTGAGAGCTTTGATAGGCTAAAACTTAATATAACCTAATTTGGCTATTCCTAGCCTAATATGAACTTTGCATTGATTCCCCTTCAAACCTTGATATAGTTTAAATACTAAGCGGCAAGATAATGAGAGGGTTCAATTTTTACCCCCTCACTGAATCTAATAAAACATATAAAAATCCAACTTTTTAGTTTATTATTGATTTATTTTTAATATAAGTGGTCTGCAAAACCCCCTGAAGCAGATTATTCCTGCAGTAGAGAGTATTACTTCTCATTTAGTAATATTGTTGAAATTTAGGTGTAAAATGCACCAGCAAGCATAACAATAACCTTAAATCCAACACCATTCACTATCAAAACAAAGTGAGATTTTTGAGACCCTAAAGATCTTTAGATATTTTAAGATATCAGGTTCATCCTCAATCGTTATCTCTAGATTTTAAACTATCTTTCAGCCAATCACCCACTTTAGTTGTCTATGCCAAGTTATGGTTATCATGATTCCCATCTCTAGCTCTTTTATCTTGGAGTTTACCTTTAAGAGCAAAGATTATTTAGAGCTAACCTCTAAGGGTATATCAGGATGATAAATATTATGTCAGATATTTATTCAAGGTTGGCCAACCTAGTGACAATATTGCACCAACTAAGGGGATTAAAGGGGAAATCAGATCATCAAAAAAGGATAGACTCCAGAAAACCTCCATGCGCAGCATTTTAATAAGCCAGGTACTCCATAAACCATCTGAGGTTTGCTATATCAGTTTGGTGTATGGTGCACAACGCCAACTTGATCATGATTAGCCCCACCCAAAATGTAGCTACCAGGATTAAAAGAGGGGAGTGGGTTTCATATATTGAGCAACGGGGATTTTACAGTGCATTCAAAAAGTTCTGGGACTAACGTTTTAAAGACACAACTTTACAAATAAATAAACTTTCTTTTATCATAATTTAACATAACCTTTCCCTCTCTATACATATTTATATTGCTAAAACAATTGTTAAAAGGTATGCACATAGTTCCTATTTTGTATACCCATGTTTAAACCAGCTGTCACATTCTTCTGAATTGTTTCTACTTTATCAAAAGGATGAACCTTCAGTGCCACCTTCAGATTAGAGAACAGAAAGAAGTCAGACAGAGCCAAATCTGGTAAATAGGGTGGATAATTATAATCTGAAGGTGGCACTGAAGGTTCATTCTTTTGATAAAGTAGAGACAATTCAGAAGAATGTGACAGCTGGTTTAAACATGGTTATACAAAATAGGAACTATGTGCATACCTTTTAAAATAGTTTTAGCAATATATATATGTATAGAGAGGGAAGGGTTGTATGTTAAATTCTGATAAAAGAAAGTTTATTTATTTGTAAAGTTGTGTCTTTATAACGTTAGTCCCAGTAATTTTTGAATGCACTGTGTAGATCAAAGTTTTAGATAGGATATTCAATTACTTGTGGTATAATTAACAGGTAGAGATGCCAACTCTGATTATTGGTGAGGAGTATAAGGTAAAATCAATATATAGGTTACCTAGTTATATCAAGTAAGGGGAGGATACCCCAGTGGTAGAATATGAGCCCTCTGCCACTGCCTCCCCAAGTTTAATCTTAGTAGTGAACTTTAAGTAGGGGATAATTATGACTGTGTTGGCATTACATGTCACAGATTCAGCTAAGAAGAACTAGACTGGGCTCCCAGTTGGGGTGCGCAAGTACCCAGTGGAGGCCCCAGAATGCCAAGGGCATAGCGATCTGAGCGACTAATAAATGTTGGGTTCTATTGGAGATGTGAGGAAAGTAGAGGTTCAGTAACATACTGAAGGCCCCCAAGGCAAACCAGATGGTTGCATTGGGAGCAACTGCAAGTCTTGCAGAGGCAACCCCCAAGGGCGGGAGAGGCAGAGAGGATGACAACTCCTCCAGGGTTCGCAGTTGCTGGCCTTTGGATTCAGATAGGGGGGCTTGTGTGCCAGTGAGGGATGGCACAGAGGCTGTCACATTATTGTAAATGTGAGCGGAGGTATGGTAAGCCCCATGAGAGGGGCTGAGACTGAGCTTCCCCTGGAGGGGGTGCTCTAGGTCCTGCTGGTGGGCCAAGCCGGCAGTGGCTGAGGTGACTATGGAAGGCAAGCCCACAAGTGGCAGGGCAGGGGCGCCCGGGTGCTGCTCTAGCGGGGAGCAGTTTCAAAGGACTCAGCAACTGAATGGATGGAAGGGTCTCCATTAAATGGACGTGTAAAAATGAATGAAGCAGCAGGTTTGTTGTCAGGGGTGAGGCGGATTTTTGCTTTTATGATCCACTGCCACATGGTGGGATTGAGCAACCAGATAATCCAGTTGGCGAACATTGGCAGGAGGATTTGGGCGATGGCGCATTTTGTCAGATTGATTGGCAGAATTTTTAGAAATTTAAAAGAGGTAGATGGAGGCCGTGGAAAACTAGGCAGGGTATTCAATTTCTTTATTTAATAGAAGGAAAGAGAATGAACTGACAACTGCCCCCAGGTGGTGCAGTTGCCTTTTAAACTGGGCTGAATGCATGGGGAGGTATTGAGGGATTGGTTATTATGGGGTTGGTGAAGGGATTTGGTTGGCTGGCTCAGAGGGGGGTAGAAAGCTGCTCCCAATTTTGGAAAAAGTCTAGAGAATTTTTACAGATTTTTGGGGCCAAACCAAGTTGATACTACTGATATGGGTCCTGGTAGCCCAAGTCATCCTGTTCGCATGGCTTGGATGGGCTGGATTCATCCCAAGAGGCAGGGGTCCTTGGATCAGATTATTTGCAGTTTGAGCTGATCCCTTGATTAGGCTACTTGTGCGATTCAAACTCCCTGGATCTGTTTCAGAGCGTTGGGGAAGATAATCTGAGTCATTTGGGCCCAGGTTTGTGATCTGAGATGTATCCTGATCTGATTTCTGAAGCAGGCCAGTCTGGACCAGCTCCCCCAGTCCAGAAATTGCTAGCCAGGCTCTGATGTTGGGAATTGCCATTTTCCCAAAATTCAGATATGGTTTGCCTGGAGAGTGGGTGGTCCCAGGGGCCTCTACATGCCCCCTGATGTGTGCAATCTCCCTACAGACCCATTCTATCAAACTTACCATGGTTGAAGAAGGGGGAAGAGGTGGGAGTGGGATATCTTTGGGTGGGAAAGCAGTCACCCAGTGCTCATCTATCACATGGGCTATGTCGCCCAGCTGTGACAGAGGGTCCACTGGAGCCCTGGGGCCCCTTTTTCATCCAGAAAGGGTGCTGATCCCTATCCAGTTTCAAGAGCTGGTCCCCAGGACTTACACTACCCTTTCCTTTTTTGATAGGAAGGATTCCAACTCCAGGTGCATGGACCAAAGCATAGTTCTTGTGGCGCTCTGGTAACTTTATGGCCATAATGGCCGCGATCTTCCGAGGAGGGTGGGGGCTGTCAGGTGGGAGGTGTAGAATTCCTCTATCAGGTTATTGCAGTTTGTGCAATCATGCGCGTTGACCTAGCTGTTCTCATATGAGGGGTAATCTTTCCAGGTGACCAAGTACTGAATGGATTGGCGGGACCTTCGGGAAGCTAAAATGGCCTCAACATCCACTTCCTGGGATTCCCCAATGACGATTGGCTCAGAGGATGTTGGCCTTTACCCCTTAAAGGGGGTTAGGAGGGAGGTGTGGAAGACATTGTGCTGCTTCCAGTGCGCGGACAGTTTCAGGTAGTAGGCTCCGTTGCTTAAGTCCTTCTTGACCTTGAAGGGTCCTGAGCATTTGGCTGCATGCTTGCAGGTGGGGGCTTTCAGGGGAAGGTTGCGGGTATCTAACATGATGAGGGAACAAACCATGATCTCTTGCCCTGGAAGACACTTCTGATCAAAAAACTTCTTGTAGTCCTTGATGGACTTTTTCAAGAGTTTGTGAACCAGGTTGTGCATCTCGTGGAGAGAGATTACGCAGTCCATGGCAGCGGGAACTGCTGAGGAGAGTTGGGAACCAATCTGGAAAGAGGGGCTATACCCCAGAGTGGCCTCAAAGAGAGAGAAGCTGGTTGAGAAATGGAGGGAGTTGTTGTATGCGAACTGTGCTTTGGGTAGATCTTTGGCTCAGGTGTCTTGCGAAGCCGTTGTGTAGCAATGAAAGTACTGCTCCAGTACCTGGTTCACCCACTCAGTCTGCCCATTGGACTGGGGGTGATAGGTAGTGGATTGACAGGGCTTGATTTGAAGGAGGGTCAACAACTCTTTCCAGAACTGGGCCGTGAACTGGGGTCCCCTGTCACTCATTATCTCCTTGGGGAGACCAAACATGGCGAAGACATGGTTGACAATTAAATTTGTGGTCTCCGCCGCAGTAATAGAAGAGAGGCAGGGGATGAAGAGTGCAAACTTGGTAAATTGGTCTATGACTACCATTATTGCATCAGAGCCACAGGAGGGTGGGAGCTCCACGATGAAGTCCACTGAGACTGAGGTCCATGGCCCCTCAGCCTACTGCAAGGGGTGTAACAGTCCCTTCTTCCCAGAACAATCTGACTTTTTCCAGGTGCAGGTGAAACAATGAGAGATCCAATCAGGAATGTCCTTTGAGGACCCAGGCCAATTGTAGGTTCTCTTTATGAGATATGCACACTTTTTGATACTGGGGTGGCTGACGGTCTGGGGGACATGGTGTTCCTCAATGACACGGCTGCGTAGGGAAGAAGGAACCCAAACCCAATCATGGAACCAGATTTTTCCATTCTGCAAGGTATATGGAGTTCTCTTATGGCGCATGAACTCTAAGTCAGCAAGAAGCTCGATTCCTTCAGGGCAGCAGGTTTGGGAAGTGAGGACACGTGGGAGGAGCAGAGTGTCAGGGTCTACATCAGCGAAGGATACAGTAGAGGGGCCAATGAGAGGATTTGGGAGGGGGCACTACCGTCATAAGGTCTAATAGGTCTTCCTCCCCATTGAGGGACAGGGAGGGGTTACGGCTGAGCATGTCTGGCAAGATGTTCAGGGGATCTTTGATGAACCATACTTAAAATGGAACCCACAGAGGTCTTGATACATGCGAGTTTACCAATGTCCTAGCTTCTGAGGTTTGCTGAAGTAGAGCAGGGCCTTATGGTCCATCCAAATGGTAATTTCATGCAGGGCGCCCTGCAGGAGGTATTGCCAGTGGGTGAGTGACCATGCCACCGCCACTAGCTCCTTATCATATATCAGACACGCTTGCTCTGTTGCAGTAAACTTCTGGGAGTAATAGGCCACCGGGTGCTCTGCTCCCTCGTGCTCCTGTAGCAGCATGGCACCCACTGCCACTGATGTGGCATCGCAGGCTACTATGAAGGGGTGGGATGTGTCAGCATGCTGCAGGACGGGGCTTGAGAAACACCTCCTTGATGGCTTCAAAGGCCTGCTGGCACTTGGGGGACCATTTAAAGGGAGCGTTATTCCCAGTGAGGGGGTGCAGGGGTGCTGCCAGTTGGGCAAGAGAAAGGGAAAATTTCTTCAAAATGGTGACAGTGATGAGAAAGCTGTGAAGCTGTTTTTGAGTGGTTGGGGTAGGCCAAGACTGAATAGCCTCCAGCTTGCAAGGGAGATGACATACCCATCCTTCAGGACAAGATTCCCTAGGAAGGTAACCTCATCCCTGAAGAATTCGCACTTGGAGGGTTTAACGAATAGCCCTGCCTTGTGGAGGGCTGCCACTACTGCTTTAAGGTCCCTGGCGTGTTGTTCAGGGGTGGGAGAATGGACTAAAATGTCGTCAATATAGGCCACCATGCAAGAGAAGCGCAAGTCCACCAACACACCATCAATGAGGCACTGGAAGGTGGCTGGCGCATTCTTTAAGCCAAACGGCATCAATCTGAACTGGAAAAGCCCCTAACAAGTGCAGATGGCTGTGAGCCACTCCTGACCCCTTGCCGCCCTCACATGATTGAAGACATTCACCAGGTCCAACTTCAAGAAGACGCGAGACTTGGAAATGGCCTGGGCGATGCTCTGCTCTAAGGGTAAGGGTATGGGTCAGGGATGGTAATGTTGTTGAGGTGACCATAGTTGATGCAGGGGCGCAGGGACCTATCTGCTTTCCTGGCAAAAACTATGGGGGATGCAACTGGGGAAGACTTCTTGATGAGCCACCCCTTCTCTAGTATCTCATCCAGCCAACTGCCCAGGGCCCTACCTCTTCCTCTGTATAGTGATAGGGGGGCAGTTGATCTTGACTAGGTGACTGTCAGCTGGAATGTCAAGTTATATTCAGAGTGTGAGGGGAGCTTGGTCGCCAGTGACATGT
Organism: Massospora cicadina; assembly: GCA_022478985.1. NCBI lineage: Eukaryota > Fungi > Entomophthoromycota > Entomophthoromycetes > Entomophthorales > Entomophthoraceae > Massospora > Massospora cicadina. The sequence continues at coordinate 229,250 of JAKSZP010002689.1, forward strand.
CGAAGATGGCCTTATATGGGCTAGGAAGGAGGGAAAGTCCAGAGGGAGGTCAACTAGGTTGAGGTCCGTTGGGGAGATGGAACCAAGGGATGTTCCCTGGGGAAGGGTCTTTAGCAAGGGAAACTCACCACTCAACTTGAGGTTTTCGAAAAACAAGGAGTTGGTTGCAAGGCTGATGTGAACTTGTTGGCGGAGCCACCAGCCCACCCCCAAAATTACAGGGTAGAGCAAGTCCTGTACCGCTGAGAAGTGGTTGGCGAATCCAAAGTCATGAACTGAGAAGTGCAATGGTCATCAGATGCGGTGTGACATCATGGACTCTGATGAGGCGCCCAGGATGGATGAAGCTTCCTCCATCGTTAGGTCCAAGGACTGTGCCACGCCAAGGTTGATAAAGTTACCTGCCACTCCAGTGTCAATAAGGGCTTGCACTGTGATTTCCCCTGACTCAGATGGAAAGGAAATGGGAAACAAGAAGTATGCTTGGTCCTCTTTATTGGGGTGAGCCAGAGAAAGGGCAGCTGAGGAGGGGGCATGACCCAACATCAGGAGAGACTGGCCTGGGGGCGCAAGGGTGGAGTGTGGCTGATCTGGGGTCTCTACCACTTCCTTGTCCAAAGTGGGTATATGAGGGTAATATGTACACCCGCTTCACTCTCTTAAGGGGGAGGAGGGGTCACCTGGGGACGATTTCACCACACTGAGCAGACTCCAAACACTGGGAGCCCAATGATCCAGCCTACTGATTGGGGCTGGGGGTTGGCAGTATCATAGGCAGGGGTTCCCCTGGGGAGAAGGTACCAGAGGCGGCCACTGAGGGGGAGCAGAGGGCAGCTAGACCAGGGGGCGCTTCCCTTGGCTGCAACCACTGGCAGGGGGAGGTATGGTATGGGGTGCCTAGGGGGTGGCGACAGAACATGTGGGGTTGTGCAAGGGCCTAGCCCCAATTGCATGGACCACAGAGAATGCGACCTCTAAGGATCCAGGGAGAGGGTCCCAAGCTGTGTGGGATGCCACGATGGGGTCCAGGGCAGCGCGGAATGTGGAGACAGCAATTTCAACAGGGATGGGCACCGTTGGAGCCAGGACCGCAAAGGCCTCAATCAGGGAGGGCAGGTCCATGGCTGTCTGTCCCAAGGTAAACAAGTGGAGGAGGCACGCCAGTCTTGACTCAGGGGCCTGGACCACCGAGGTGACCAATGCCAACAAGGGGGTGGGGTTGCCTGACTTGGTAGCAGAGCAGAGCACTCCCCTGACCCAATGATTAGCATCCCCATCCAGCGCGTCGAGGAGGGCCACGCTCTGCTGTGCATCAGAGGGAAGTGGGGATTTCCCACCATCGGCAGTGAGGCGCACCTGGAGCTCTGCCAGGGCGCCCAGGATTTGATTGGCCACTTCATCAGAAGGGACAGGGGGAACCCTTAACCCTATTGCATTAACTGATGGGTGGTGCTCACCATTAGTGCTCAGCAGGGTGGGGACCAATTCAGTAGAGTCTGGCAGCAGGCCTGGATGAACGAGGCCACCAACCAGCAGGAGAAGGCCAGGTCACAGAGGGAGAGCACATTCAGAGTGAGGGCATAGGCCAGCGCATCACCCATCCCAGCGAGAAGGGAGGAGAAGGCTGAGATTAGTGGTCAGTTCATTATGTCATGGATTCAGCTAAGAAGAACTAGACTGGGATCCCAGTCAGGGTGCGCAAGCACCCAGTGGAGGCCCCAGAATGCCAAGGGCATAGCGGTCTGAGCGACTAATAAAAGTTGGGTTCTATGGGAGACGTGAGGAAAGTAGAAATTTAGTACATACCAAAGGCCCCAAGGCAAACCAGATGGTTGCTTTGGGGGCAACCGCGAGTTTTGCGAGGTCAACCCCCAAGGGTGGGAGAGGCTGGGAGGACAATGACCCTCCAGGGTTCGCAGTTGCTGGCCTTTGGATTCAGATATGGGGGGCTTGTGTGCCAGCGAGGGATGGCACAGAGGCTGCCACGTGATTGTAAATGTGAGCGAAGGTATGGAAAACCCCATGAGAGGGGCTGGGACTTAGCTTCCCCTGGAGGGGGCGCTCTAGGTCCTGCTGGTGGGCTGAGCTGGCGGTAGCTGAGGAGACTAGAGGCGAGTACACAAGCAGCAGGGCAGGGGCGCCCAGGTGCTGCACTAGCTGGGGAGCAGTTTTGGAGGACTTGGTGACTGAACAGATGGAAGGGTCTCCATTAAATGGACATGTAAAAATGAATGAAGCAGCAGGTTCATCATTGGGGGTGAGGTGGATTATCACTTTTATGATCCGCTGATGCATGGCAGGATCGAGTGACTGGATAATCTAGTCAGCGAACATCAGCAGGAGGATTTGGGTGATGGTGAACTTTGTCAGATTGATTGGCAGAATTTTTAGAAATTTAAAAGAGGTAGACGGAGGCTGCGGCAAACTAGGTGGGGTATTCAATATGTTTATTCAACAGAAGGAAAGAGAATGAACTGACAACTACCCCCAGGTGGAGCAGTTGCCTTTTAAACTGGGCTGAATGCATGGGGAGGCATTGAGGGATTGGTTAATATGGGGTTGGTGAAGGGATTTGATTGGCTGGCTCAGAGGGGGTAGAAAGCTGCTCCCAATTTTGGAAAAAGTCTAGAGAATTTTTACAGATTCTTGGGGCCAAACCAAGTTGATACTACTGATATGGGTCCTGGTAGCCCAAGTCAGCCTGTTTGCATAGCTCGGATGGGCTGTATTCATCCCAAGAGGCAGGGGTCCTTGGATCAGATTATTTGCAGTTTGAGCTGATCCCTTGATTAGGCTACTTGTGCGATTCAAACTCCCTGGATCTGTTTCAGAGCGTTGGGGCAGATGATCTGAGTCATTTGGGCCCAGGTTTGTGATCTGAGATGCATCCTGATCTGATTTCTGAAGCAGGCCAGTCTGGACCAGCTCCCCCAGTCCAGAAATTGCTAGCCAGGCTCTGATGTTGGAAATTGCCATTTTCCCAAAATTCAGATATGGTTTGCCTGGGGAGTGGGTGGTCTCAGGGGCCTCTTTATGCCCCCTGATATGTGCAATCTCCCTACAGACCCATTCTATCAAACTTACCAGGGTTGAAGAAGGGGGAAGAGGTGGGAGTGGGATATCTTTGGGTGGGAAAGCAGTCACCCAGTGCTCATTTATCACATATTCTAGGTCGCCCAGCTGTGACAGAGGGTCCACTGGAGCCTTGGGGCCCCTTTTCATCTGGAGGGGGTGCTGATCCCTATCCAATTGCAAGGGCTGGTCCCCAGGACTTACATTATGCACCAATACCCCAAACTGGAATAGCGAATAGCAAAGGCAGTCCATGGAGTTCTTGGCCTATCATACACTGTACATGAAGGTTTTCTGGGTTTTATCCACATTTCCCATTTTCTTCACTTCACTTCATTGGTGCAGTATTGTACCCAGGTCAGCCCACCTCAAATAAACTTAAAAATTTAGTTATATTAAGTAAATATGATTTTGTTGATAGGACTCTACCATCAACATAGGTTGGGGAAGATTAATATTTAACTCATTGTTATGATTTTTGCCCATATTCCCAGCCTGCTAGATTACCTGGTATTGCTAGGGGAAAATTACCTAAGGCGGAATAAATCAGCAGTCGGTTGGCCCAAGTTTCAGAGGAACTATGTTTGGGGGATTTTAAAATATTCGCCTGGTTATATCTGTCAGGGATCGATCTGGACAAATACTTAAGATCTCATTGGGTGGAGTTGCTGATGAAATAGGGACATCTGGTAGTGATTAACTATCAGGTGTACCAATTGGGATCAGTCAGGTTTCATCACCAACTTATTGGGAATGAATAGCAGGTTGTGAGGTGAGTGATGCTGCCTGCAACTAGTGAATCAATTGGTTGGTGAGTGACCTGCCATAATGGGTAATAAGTATCATTACCTAAGCAGGTCATTAGCCAAATATGGTTGGTTCACTTGGATTGAGAGGAAAGCGTTAGGGACACATTTTCTGACTCTTTCCGTTGGAGGTCTTGAGGATGTTCAATGACAGAATCCTAGCCAGGATGGGGAAGACCATTGCTGCCAAGATGAGGATGGGTGATTCAATTCAACGGCTGCCGTTTCATCAAAGAGGTTTCAACTGAGGGTTGGATAGCTGAATTTCCCACTATATATATTCCCTTGGATTTGCTATAATAAAGAACAGGATAATACTTTCAAATAGGATTTACATTATCAATTCTGTATAGTTAATCTATCAGCTTCTATTGTGTTGTTCTGTCTCAAGGATATTATTGCATAGGGCAATAATTGGAAGACTCTCAGAGAGAAGAGTAAAGATCTGAGTGGGGATCTAGAGAAGACGGAGCTACAATCAGGGATGGCTGCCAACTGTGTGTTGGGACGAAGAGACTGTCACCAGGGTATCTCAGTGAAGATTGGGTGGACAATAGCATAGGGAACGAATCCTTACAAGTACAACATCATTAGTATATTAATTGGGAATACTGGCCGAGTGTTGGGTCAAAATATAATTCATACTCAACTACGGATAATAGTCTCCATACTATTATCAATTAATATAATTCATTCTATACAACGCGATAAAATGCACAAGGAAACTAAACCTGTGCAGTAAAAAGGTTATTGGTTTGCTTGCCAATAACAACCAAGAGTAAATTTAATACAAGTTGGTGCTCACTACAGGTGTAGTTGAGTGAAGAATCTATAAGAATGTCATACAAAGAAGAGCCACACAAACTGTGGACCAAATTAGCCACTGTAAACCAGAATGCCTTAAACTCAGTGGACCATCAGGAGTTTGAAGCCTTGGAAGAATGAGTCGCCAAGGTGGAGGAAGGAATAGGGAATGTAGCAAGCTTCAGGAACGAGTTACTTGGCAAAGTAAACTTGTTGAAGAAGAAAGAAGGGGACCTCGTTTGAGAGGTCTTATACCTAAAAATGGAGCGAGAAGCGGATTGCATTCATTTAAGAAATTTCGGTGCAGATATCAAAAGATTAATCAAAAAAAGTGGAGGAACTTAAAGCTCACTGATGTGCTTGTGAGCCCGATATGGCAAGTGATGCTGAAGAAAGAAGTCCTCACATGATACTTGGGAAGATGAATACCCCAAGGAATATGCCACCCACTTTTGCTGCCATTTTGGAGATGATGCCCAAAGTCACTCCTCAAGTTAGCCAAGTAGCTGAACCAAGAGAATTGGCCAGAAATAACTCAGAGGAATTTAGGGCAACGCCAAAATTGCCAATGTTCCATTGGGATAACGCCTCTGCATTTTTCAGACTGTTCAACATGACCATGAATGGCTACAGGGATTGTCAAAAGGCGTTAACGGTCATGAATTGCCTAGACACCAACTGCCTAAACTTAGTGTTACCTAACCTGGAGGGAGAAAGCTGTTGCATGCTGAGGCAAAAGCAGCCATTATAAAGGAGTTTGGGAGTCCAACCCGCATGTTGAAATGCAAGCAGGAATTTATGGGAATCCAATTCCATAAAGATGAGTCTCTAGCTAGCTTCGCAGATCAGTTTTACCAGGAGTCACAGATCCTGGCTGGAGCGAAAGTATTGGATGACTTTATAGCTAGAATCGCCTTGCAAGCGGCCCTTTGGCCCTATCACAATTTGCAATACATGATGTCTTCCATGTTCACAACAGAAATAACTACCTCACAAATGGTAGATAACTTGAAGATTTTGGGAGCTACATTCAATGCCCCAAATAGAAACTTCAAGTCCAATCCAGTATGAAATCTGAATCCCACGAAGGGAAACAAAGGAGCTAAGGAGGCTACTAATTGAACCGTGCTGGGAAATAAGCCTGAAGAATTCAAACGGTTAAACAAGAAAGAAAAGGTCTGCTATCAGTGTGGCGGGAAAGGACATTTCTCCACGCATTGTAAAAAGCCAAAGGATCAGATCAACGTGGTCCATGCCAAAGAGACAGCAGCCACCAAGGATTTGGGAAAAGGGCCCGCAGCCTAGATGAGGAACAGTATAGAGCTGCAGAGAAACCTGTTCCTCCTGACAATATAAATGAAGAAATCAATATTAGCAATCTGTTTGTAGATGACGAGCAGGATCAGCTGTATCAAGTGGTCAATATGGATGTAAATGCCATATCAGAGCTGGGGTGAAGAGAATTGACCCTGAGATAATCAAGGAAGTTTCCCGGCCATATGCCTGACAACTGGCGGACAAGATTCAAACTGCTGAGAATCCTGAAGAGTTATCTGACATCCGTTTAGATGAGGCTAATCTGCCTATCCCCCTCAGCGTGATAAAGGAATCATTTCCTGATTTATCAGCACAAATTATTCACACCCTAGATTCAGCTAATAATGCCACCATTCACTCAGTAAACACTATATTACAATACTCTGAGTGTACATATATAGACATACAAGTGAATTGAGTGAGGGTGAGAGCGATTGTCAACAGTGGAGCACCCATCAATATTGTCTCAACCAAGATGGTAAATAGGATGAAGATTTCTCCAGACTTGGAACACAAAAAAGAATATGGGACAGCTGGGCCAAACACCACCATTTCCTGTGGAGCGTATAATGTGCTGCCACCATGATTCAGGTCATTGGTGGTATCTGCGCCAGCAATAGTTTTGGCAAACCAAAACTATGACATTCTGATCAAAAGGAGTTACTACGGAAATATGGAGTTAAATGTAACTTTGAGGATAATACATTGACCATCTTGGGTCAGACGTTACCATTGGTATATCAGAAGGATGGTGAAGCTCCGCTAAATTGGAGAAACAACTTCATCAATATAATATACAATGATGGCACTGTCCCAATTCAATACCAATTAGTTGGTAGAAAGCGATGTGAAATGCCAGCGGAAATCCTAGAGAACTGGGGAATTCCACTAAGGATCAAGAATGAGAGGACTATACTGGCCGGATCATAGATGATAGTCAACACAGGGTTGACATTGGAGATTTATGAGCTGTTGTATGGGGAGGTCGGAAGCCCCTGGAAGAAGTCCAGAGTGGAGCCATGGGTGGCTCCTGAGATCATAATGCCAGGCCATAGAGAAACTCGAGTTCTCCTGGCGAATTTGAGTGAAAAACTGATGAAGATCAAGAGGAATCAGATCATCGCATTTGTTCATCTGACCCCAACGGCCAAATTAAGAAGATTCCATGATTTTGGGTCTCTTGACGAAATGGGATTACCAGCTGGGGTAACTGAAAGCATCAACCTATTGGTTGATCAAGAGCAGCTTGCTGATCTATTGGAAGGCCAGCAAGAAGAGGTGCTCAAACTATTCAAAAAATATCAGGAAGTGTTCTCTCAGGACAACCACAATTTGGGATGCGCATGAGACGTGATTCACAAGGTTGACACTGGGGAAAATTTACTGATAAGGATGAGACTGATCCGATGATTGAAAGCCACCAAAGTGGCAGTGGAGGATGAAATCAGAAAACTAGTGAAGCATGGCTTCTAGTTCTGTTGACAAGTCCCTGGGCGAGTCCAATTCTGATTGTGAAGAAGAAGGATGAATCCAACTGGGTGGTGATTGACTATTGAAGGCTGAACAAAATTACAAAGAAGGATTTGTATCCCCTACTGAGGATTGATGATGCGCTAGATTGTTTAGGAGAAGCGAAGTATTTCTCCACAATGGATCTGATCTTGGGATATTGGCAGATCAACTTGCCAAAGGAAGACCAGGAAAAATGCGCGATTATTACCGCTCAGGGGCTATACCAACTGACGAGGATGCCCCAGGGTCTATGCAATGCGCCTCCAACGTTTCAGAGTGCCATGGATGCAATATTAAGCGACTTGAAGTTGTCATGAGTCCTGGTATATCTGGATGATATAAATGTGTTCAGTAGGATGTTTACTGATCACCTACACCACTTATAAAAAGTATTTAAGCAACTGTGCGTGGCTAACCTGAAGATCAAGCTAAGGAAGTGCCACTTCTTTAAGAAAGAGTTGGAATACCTGGGATTTGTAATCAACTCCAGTGGATTGCAGCCACAAACCCAGAAGATAGAAGCTCTAGAACGTATGGCTGTACCAAAGAGTGTGCAAGACATCCAAGTGTTCCTTGGGATGGTCAGATACTACAGAAAATTTATTTGAGCTTCTCCTTAATAGCAAGCCATTATTCCATTTATTAAATGATCTGAAAAAAGGATTTATATGGAATGAAGAGGCCCAGGACTCCTTTGATGAGTTACACCAGTATTTGATAGATTTGCCAATTCTGAAATATCCAAGTTTTGATTGGGAGTTTATTATTCAAACTGATGCTTTGTTAATGGCAATTGGCGCTGTACTGAGCTGAGTAGAAGAACTTGGGGATGAGCATCCAGTGGCATATGTGAGCTGGACACTCTCAGCTGCTGAGAGGAACTACACTGTGACTGAGCGGGAATGCCTTGCAGTCATTTACGCATGCAAGCAATTTCAGGTGTACATCCATGGAACGCACTTTAAGGTGGTAACGGACCACTCTTTTCTGCATTGGCTGCACAATTTAAGAGAGCCATAAGGATGACTGGCCTGATGGGCACTTAAGCTTTAGGCTTACAATTATGAGATTGTCCACCAAGCGGGGGCTTCTCATCAGAATGCAGATGGCTTATCGCGGTTACCAATGGTCCAGTTGGTATACCCGCAGGCAGATGAGCTATTCCAGAGAATGGTCAAAGGAAGAATCGAGGTTGAGCCTCAAAAAATCCAAGGTGCTCTTTAAAAAACGATGGAAAATACTGAGACTATGGATGGCTAGGTATTCAAGATGATCAACGGGAAGTGGTTAATATTCCTGAAACCTTTGGAAAGAGCAGCAATAGTACAAGCAGCTCACAAGGTTGTCAGGCATGGAGGCCTGAGGAAAAAAACTGACCATATTTGCCAGTACTATTACTGGGAATTGATCAACTATGATGTCACAGATTATATAGCTTGTTGCATGGAGTGCCAACTGCACAAACCACATAAGAATACAACTGGATACTGACTGGTCCGCCCTGGATTTGCCTGGTACACAGTGTCCATTGACGTGATGGGACCGCTGACAATGAGCACAGGGGGAGTCAAGCACATTATAGTTGCTATCAACCATCTGAAAAGATGGGTTGAGATGAAGGCCCTAACCAGAGTAGACACTACCAGTACTGTGAGGTTCATCCTGGATCAATTAGTATACTGGCATGGATGTCTGCAGGTCCTGCTTAGTGACAATGGGACCAACTTCACATCTCATGCGATCCTGAGATTAAATGAGATAATGGGGATCCAAGGAGTCATGTCAGTACCTTACCAGCTGGAGACAAACGGACTGGTGGAACAGGTCAATGGAACGCTGGCTGCAACGCTGAGGAATCTAGTTGCAGGGAGAACTTCTGTGAGGGGAATGTACCTGAGTTTTGTGACATTTGCCTACAATATTAGTCATCATATGGTGACAGGAAAGATGCCATTTGAGTTATTATATGGAAGAAAGGCCGCGTTGCCGCCGATTTTATATTTGGTGGTGGAACCTACGTTGGGGATGAGTACCAATCAATACCTGAACTGATTGGCGAGTATCCTGATCAGTATGCAATCACAAGCATTTAATGCAACCTTGAAGGAAAGGATACAAGCGAAATTGATGGATTGCAAGAATTGACCAGCTAGAAGAATATCAAATAGGGGAAAGAGTTGCCTATTTCGATACTCATGGTTTCACATAAAGAAACAAACTAGATTTGTTGTGGTTGGGTCCATTCAAAGTGATCTACAATATGGTGACAGATGCCTACTCCATTAAGAATCTCTTGGATGAAAAAGTTGTGAATCAAGTCCACACTAAGTATCTAAAGCGTTGGATCAATGAAAAAAAATAATAAAAGAGTCCATGAAGAACCAATGAACCATTAAGTTGGTCATGTCCTGATGATTAGGTCAAGTCTAAAAAAAGGACCTCTGAACCAATCTAGATGGTTAAGTCCAAAAAAAGGACCTCTGAACCATAGAAAACTGGCAGGTTTAAGTACCCAGGACCCAGTTTGGGGGGAAAAATAAAAATGATGGACTGCTGAACTGAAACAAGGTCAAGTCCCATAGAAAAAATAAGAATAAAGATAAAAAATTGATAAAAGATATTAGAAAAAATATATAACCACACAGAGAAAAAAGAGGATATATTTATAAATTTTTATTTTAATTTTTATTGATTATCCTCAGTATGGGGATGATTCCACCTATGCCACCTCTTGGGGGAGGGAGGATGGATCGTGGTAGGAAGGAACAGCCCATTGAAATTGATATGAGATTGGATGCTAAGCAAGGGTGAGACCTACACAAAACCACATCCTTTGAGCGGACGCAAAGCCCTGAGAAAAAGTGACTAGGGGAAGGGAAATTGACATGTCATATGAAACCAATTGTGAAACCCTGGAACAGGGAGGAAAGCAACAGTATAAAAAAGGCAATTGGCAAATAACCCTGAGTAATACTGATATAATACTGGAGCCAGAAGATTAGTCCTGAGCGCCTGATGACGGGCTTCATCAAGGACACCAGACATATGGGCTGGCAACAAAGAAGGGATGCTTGACAGGGGTTTCCAAATCATTCCCCCTATCAACTTCATCAGTGGAAGATACCAATGGGAAGCGCTGGAGAAGAGATAGTCATGCAGGGAGCAGATTGCATCCTGCAAGTGGTGACTATGGGCTTCTCAGAAGCTAAAGCTAAATGATCAGTGGAACCCAGGCAAGACTGGAAGCTTTGTGGACCAACTTTGAAAAACTTGGCCAGCAAAGTAAAGAGCATAAGCGGCTGTATCCCAATCCAAGATGTTATCAAGACCAGAGGGATTCAGCACTAGAGCCAAAGCCTTGGTGACTTGGGCCCAGAGTTCAGTATAGGGGAGCTCAAAGTGAATAATGTAACTGATTGAGAGCACAGAGACCAGAACAGCAGGTTTGTAATATTGACCAAGTCAGAAGAGGAACTCAGGGAGTAGGTCCAACCCAGCAAGAAATGAATGATCCAGCACAACTGGCATAATCTCTAAAGCATCTATGATGATGTTTGGAGCATCAGCAAAAGGAGCCGAATCCAGGAGAGTTTCAAAGTCCAACTCTGGAATTGATGGCAGAGGAAGAATCAGCCAAGAGTTGTTCAAAATAATAGCCAGCCTAGCTTCAGAGGGATTAGTTACTGTTTTCAGTAATTTGACAGAAGGACTAGCTGCTTGCACCAGACTAGGCGTATGAGTCCTGAAAGGACCATAAAAGAGGTTCCGCTGAGCATCCCAACTCATCTGCTGGAAGAGACAGAGGTCTGGATCAGACAAACTATTCAGGAGCTGCTGGTAGCGTGACTCAGAAGTCAACATATGAGCTGGATGAGAGAAGGATGTCAGACTTATATAGAAGTTGACATTATGCACTCTACAATCCATTAGGCTCCAATTTCAGAGAAATTAATCTCAAAATTAATGGGATAAGCTCTCCAAGGGAAGAATTAGGAATGACTTGAGCCAAGAGGTTATGAGCGAAATAACAAGGGCAAATAGAAATGAGTATTCTTAATTGAGCCACAAAACAAACATCAATGGCAAGAGTCTCCTGTCTAAGACAAGGAGAAAATCAGGAAATTGAGGATGCCAGACCAAGAATCCTGACTATGACAGCGGGTCATATACCCTGATGGGGGGAAAACCAGATCCTGGACTAATATCATCATGAGTAAATCAATCAGCCTGGAATGACAGAAGACTGTGGGGACCGCGCTCTGAGAAGGAGGTAGCAAGGAGGAAGAGGAAGAATGCCATATGCCAAAGAATATCCTGAGCAGAGTTGAGTATTGATGAGTGTATTCTGCTTGAACCTATGAAGTATTTGATCAGGTGTCTGAAGTGGTGTTCTCATGCCCCAGTCCTTTTCTCGCTGGAAATCTAGGCAAGAGGGGAGATGTGTTGGGATTTTTGCCCATATTCCCAGCCTGCTAGATTATCTGGTATCGCTAGGGGAAAATTCCCTAAGGTGAAGTGAATCAGAAATCAGCTGGCCCAAGTTTTGGAGGAACTACATTTGGGGGATTTTGGGATATTCACCTGGTTGTATCCATTGGGGATTGATCTGGACAAATATTTAAGATCTCATTGGGTGGAGTTGCTGATAAATAGGGACATCTGGTAGTGATTAACTATCAGGTGTACCAATTGGGATTGGTCAGGTTTCATCACCAGCTGATTGGAAATGAATAGCAAGTTGCAAGGCAAGTGATGCCACCTGCAACTAGTGAATTGATTGGTTGGTGAGTGACCTGCCATAATGGGTAATAAGTTTCATTACCTAAAAAGTTCACTAGCCAAATATGGTTGGTTCACTTGGATTGAGAGGAAAGCGTTAGGGACACATTTTCTGACTCTTTCTGTTGGAGGTCTTAATGATGTCCAATGACAGAATCCTAGCCAGGATGGGGAAGACCATTGCTGCCAAGATGAAGATGGGTGATTCAATTCAATGGCTGCCATTTCATCAAAGAGGTGTCAACTGAGGGTTGGATAGCTGAATTCCCCACTATATATATTCCCTAGGATTTACTATAATAAAAAACAGTATAATACAGTCAAATAGGATTTACATTATCAATTTGGTGTGTAGTTAATCTATCAGCTTCTATTGTGTGTTCTGTCTTAAGGATATTATTGCAGAGGGCAATAATTGGAAGACTCTCAGAGAGAAGAGTAAAGATCCAAGTGGGGATCTAGAGAAGATGGAGCTACAATCAGGGATGGCTGCCAACTGTGTGTTGGGCTGAAGAGACTGTCACCAGGGTATCTCAGCAAAGATTGGGTGGATAAGAGCATAGGGAACAAGTCCCTATGAGTATGACATCATGAGTATTTAATTGGGTTTTACTGGCTGAGCATTGGGCCAAAATATAATTTATACTCAACTACAGATAATAGTCTCCATACTATTATCAATTAATATAATTTATCCTATACAATGTGACAAAGTGCACAAGAAAATCAAACCTGTGCAGTAAAAAGATACTGGGTTGCTTGCTGATAACAACCAAGAGTAAATTTTTACACTCATACTTATAGAATGGATTTACATAGTTAATGCTAATAAAATAAATCCAGCTTTTTCAAAAGTTATATGAGGTGGGTCAACCTTGGGACAAATATACCACACTGAGACTTTTTTTAGTCAGTACAGGTTTTGAACTCAAAACCTGCACTAGGGTGGAAGCAGTTTTACCTGCCAGGCTAACCACACCTTAAATCCAGCTTTTTCTATTGATTTAAATGATAGTCAACTTGCCATCTTTGGGTTAGTCAAATGCCAGCTTTGCAGAGTTACAGACCAATTTGTATCTATTATAGGTAATTATAATTCTTTTATTGAATTTTGTATCCATTACAGGTATTTATAATTCTTTTATTGACTTTTATATCCATTAAAGGTATTTATAATTTTTTTATTGATTTTTATATCTATTACAGACTATATTATATATTTTTCATTGATTTTTGTATCTATTGCAGGCTAATTCATATATTTTTATAGTTTTTAATAGATATAAAATCACTAATTATATAAATTGGCTTGTAATAAATATATAAATCAATATAAAATATATGAATTAGTCTATAATAGATGATAAAATCAATAAAAAATATATGAATTGGCCTGTAATAGATACAAAAATCAATAAAGATTATATGAATTAGCCTATAATAGATATAAGTAAATAAAAATTATATAAATTGGTATATAATGATATAAAAATCAATAAAAAATATACAAATTAGCCTGAAAAACAAGTATTCTCTGCAATTTGGATTTGAGCTCAGATCTCTCAATTTAAATTAGGAGCTTGTTTATAATTATTGACTGCCAAAGTCATAGAAGTTTATTGATATAATGTTACTACTAAATCTTTACTTGGGGGTCTAAAAGTGATAATAAAATTTAAACTTTTTTATAGTTATTCAGATAGGATAGTTATTACCAAACCTATAAGCTAAAGGGATTATACTTGAGCCAACCCATCATATACTGACTCTTAGTTTAATTTGATACTGGTAAAATAGTTGTGGGGGAGATATTTTCCTATAAGGAGTATCAACCACTTAATTTAATTTAGATTATCTTTCCATCGGAGGTTAAAAATTAACTTTCCAAATAAAGTCAGATGATAAAAGAGGAGTCAACTTCAATTACCCTTCAAGATTAATCAATTTAAGGGTCAACTAAAACCTTTAATAGACCTCTCCTACTATTGGGATTCCATGGTTGGGTTCAGATTTAAACCAATCAAATTGATTGGTAATCAAACAAGTTTCATGGGGTCAATTATGGTCACATATATTTAAATATTAGGCATTTAAAACCTTAAGTACTAGCTAATTTACCTAGCTTTGCTAGGAGTTTTTTTAAAGATTCAGCAGTAGCAACTACCCTATATGACAACCATCCAAATCTCCATTTAACTCAATATCATTAATTAAATAATGATAAGAGGGGATAGAGGAAATTATGTTCATCCTAGCTATACTAGGTTTTGAACCTGTTATGGTATTTTTACCCCACCTTAGCTTGTGGATACAGGTGTGAGCAACTACACCTGGTCAGCTTTGCTCAAGTTGATAATTTATTATACCTATAACCCATCCATGTTATGGTATATGAAGCCAAAAGATCAAATTTAATCTGACGCCTTTAAAACTGAATTCCAATCATTTTATTTTTAGCTTTTACAAGCGGAGTTACCTGTGTTACTAGGGTTTGAACTCACACTGGTATAGCCTAAATACTGTGCCAGCACTATGCTTGAGCCACTCAGACTAATAGCTCCACTGTTGCCCTCATGGCTGGTGAACTGGTTATCCTAAATCTACTTAATCTATGATATCTATTTAAAACTCTAACACTGTTTTTTAGTTTAGAGTGAGCAATTTTATGAATTATTCGATAATATTTGTCAATTCTCACCCACTCGCCTGAATAGATTGAACCTGACTCGAAGGTTTTAGCTATCAGTCAGTTATCAGTGAATATGTTTTTTTTTATATTTTATTCGAGGTGGGCCAACCTGGGGACGATACCGCACCGATTAAGGGAAATTGAATGAATGGGAAAGGAGGATAAAATCCGGAAAACCTCCATGCGCGGCGTGTGATAGGCCAGGAACTCCATGGACTGCCTTTGCTATTCGCTATCTCGGTTTGGGGCATTGGTGCACAAAGCCAACACAGTCATAATCGTCCCCTACCCAAAGTTCCAGTATCGGAACCAAACTCGGGGAGGCAGCGGTAGAGATCCCTACTCTACCATTTGGGTATCCTCCCCTTCAGTGAATGTGTTTTATTAAGTAGATAACTTTAATTCCAGCCGCTATAATATTTGGGTAACGGCTGGCGCTAGAACCAATGGTTGGATCTAACGCTTTTATAAAAAGACCTTTTAAAATCCATTTTGAATCCAACCTCTATAAAATTGGTGACATCAGGTAAGGAATTCAAATTAACATTCAAACAATTTGGGTGGATGGGTTAAGACCATTCTTCCCTCGTGGGAAGATTTAAACGTTAGTTTTACAAGCCCAGATTCGGAATACCAAACTTATAAACCTACTATCGATCGTCGTTCGAACTTTTAACCAATCTAAGGGTAGAATGCTAAACGTTTCACTTAATCAACCTAACCTTTTAGGGTAAGGGTTTATTGAACCTCATTTAATTAATGGCTTACCGGTTTAGTCAATTCAACCCGTTTAGACTCGACCTTATGTAAACCGAACCATCCTCACCCAATAAGCCATCGTTTCCTGATAGTTTATCGCGTGGCCAGTATTGATATTTTCCATTCGAGCCGTTTAACCTCCTGGTAAGCGGTCTCCAAAACATCCATCGATGTTTACAGATACCTCTTTTGTAGGTAGTGGGTGTACCATTGAACTAGATTTTATCATTGGAGATGATCGTTATAAAGAATTGTACTGATCCATTGATTGGTCCATACAAATTAAAAGTCGGTCATCGATTGGTGGGGAACCCCACCGATGAAATCATTCCAACTAAACTATGAGATCATCCCAGCTAATCTATGAAATCATCCCCTCCTTTTTGGGAAGGGCCGAGAAGATTCTCGCCCCCACCCGAATCGAACCAATCGGCCAGCTGAGACCAATTCACCGAAATTATAGATTCGGGGGAGGGTTAAGGTGACCTTTATGGGTGGAGGAATTGACGGGAGAGTATACCGAGTTGCACCATCTTCGCAGATGGGCCTGCGTAACGGGCTTACAAAAATCCAGGTAAACCTATTAAGTGACTTGTTAATGGCTTGGATTATATACATCGACATCCAATTGGTCGATCGGTAGACTCGAATGATTTATCGATCGAAAGGAGCCATCGCTTAAACCTCCCTCGCGTCGAGGGTTTACCTCAGACTCAATTTAAAGATAAAATAGGCGGCCGTCATATAAGCAAGCAAGATATTTATTGGATGGGAAAGTGATATAGCATACATACAGGAGAGGGAGAGGATGCAAGGGGCCACCTGTTCATCCATCGGTAGGGTTGACCTTCTGGAAGTGGAGGAGAATTTGGGTGGGCCTGTCGATGTTTTTATCGAACGTGACGCTGGCGTAGGCGGTGGCGGAGTAGGGCGAGGCGGCCGCCGTGGGGAGCTTAGGCGTGGATCTCGGCTTCGAGGTCACGTTAACAGTGTGGATGGTCAGGTCGAGGAACAGCGGGTACTCCTGTTGGAAGCGGCGAGCGGCCCACTGCACGCCGTCGTCGTCACAGCACCGGTCGAGGGTGAAGCTGTGGCCGGCGTTGACGTGGATGGCTACCTTGGCCAGCGAGCTGAGGTGGCCCTTACCGTCCGCGCGCAACTGTTCGATGATGCTCTGGGTGATGGATTCGATAGGCTCCTCGAGGATGGGGACCAGCGTGGTCCGCGACTCGGGGTTAGAAGTCTTCTCCACCAACCAACGCTCTAGGATACGGGCCACCCCCACCGTATGGGACGAGCCGTGGCGGCCGAGGTGGGGGATGGATAAGAATCCGCCGCAATGGCCGTCATCAAAGAAGTAAGTCACCCGCATCGTCACTGAGGTATCGGTCCCGAGGAAGGCGAGGACGGGGCTGGTGACCTCGGCCGGTAGGGAGGGAGGCGTGGGCGGGCGTAGAGGCGAGGTGGGGGCGCTAAAGTAGGTAAAGTGCCGCTTCAGGCTGGGTTCGGCGGGGATGGGTCTGGGTTGGACGGGCGTATTGATCATGTTGGATGGCGCTTGCTGGTTGAACTTCAAGTTATGGGTTCGAGTGCCGCCTCTTAAATACTTGTAGCCTTATTGGTTGGGTTGCTAACCCCCCTATTCGACGCCTATTCGAGCCGTTTAACTGACATCATTGGTCAGTTCCATCCGTCCAACCATACACCTTCTACCAACTATGCGACCAATAACTGTAAGAGGTGAGCTTACCGTATCGCCAGTTTTTCAGCTGATCAAGCTTGCATTCAGCCAATGGATAACACCTATAAAGTATACCTATCCAATCATATCAACCCTCTAACCCTATACAACATCTTTAGTCGGCCAATTCGGTTCTTTGATTTAAAATCTCAAACGCTACGTCATGGTGATCCCATATTATATTCACCACCACTATAGTTTGAAGCTAAATGTTAAACCGATATCATCTACGAAGGATAAGGTCGCATAACTTTAATGACCCCGGATCGATAAGGATGTACATCATAGATAACGGCTATCATCGAAACCCCAACTAATCGATAGACATGACATTAAGGTTTCAGTCTGAGTGATCCAATTCCGAATCTAAATCGGCCCATTTATTTTTATCCTAAAAATTTTTAGCCAAATTTATCCATACCCTTTCATAAAATTTTCACTTAACGTAACGTTAAAAATGTTATAGGTACCCAATTTTAGCCACCATGGATCATCTTGATTTATGGAATTAAAAGGTTGCCCGTTCCATCTAGTACTAAAAAAAAAGGTTGCCCGTTGATTAGAATAAATAATGATTCGATCACCTGCCATAAAATCGATCTTAAAGCGCTTAGCTCTATATCCAACCATTTAATTATTTTATCAAATTACCTATAATCCGGATAAATTGATCTGTGAATTTGCTAAACCTCGATTGAATTTTTTAGACAATACAACTACCAATTAAGCGTTGACGTTAGGGTTTATAAAATACTTTAATGGTACGGATAAAACTTTTGTTCAGTCGATTAATGATGGTTTTAAGTTTCATCGAACCTCATACCCCATAAGTTTGGGGTTAGGGGATATTTCCAAAGGTTAACAAATCGGTTATATTTTTAATTTTAGACCCAAAGTTATCAACCAATCGGTTTACTGTAAGCCTTTTAAGTTTAATAGCCATCTAAAAGGTTAAATCAACCCAGCGCATGTTCATGTTTCAAATACCATTTTAACGTTGTGTAAGGGTTGTGAGGGTTGATTTATGAAGGGTATCGCGGGGGTGGCCCACTTGCTCAGAGGGTACTGATGGAAAGGGTTGAATCACTTGCTATAAGTTATTTATTTGGTCATAGGATGCATCATCACTCAATTTTAAGTCTTGTCACTCTGTACGCGGGCCATTTTAGACATGATCCCAATCGTGTCCAACTGTATTGAAGCCTGGGTGTTATATATAAAGGGGCTGCTCCTGAGCACATCGGAATCCCTCTCAACCTATGCTAACAACAATAGGGCTAAGTCCAAACCTTTGGCAATAAATCTTATATACTTGGCATTAGCATAAATAAAAACAACAATAAAGACAGATTATATAAAAGAATTTCTTTTATTAAAAGAA